>PVHT020000180.1:2390639-2454627 GCA_004024745.2 Catagonus wagneri
TAGGGGTCTAATCGGAGCTGTGGCCACTGGCCTGCGCCGCAGCCACAGCAACGCAGGATCCGAGCCGCGTCTGCAACCTACACCACAGCTCACGGCAACGCCGGATCGTTAACCCCACTGAGCAAGGGCAGGGATCGAACCCGCAACCTCATGGTTCCTAGTCGGATTCGTTAACCACTGCGCCACGACGGGAACTCCTATGAGGTAGGTCTTACCATCTACTCTTTTTATAGATACTGGCTTGAAGTATAAGATAGAGAGCTTGCTCAGGGTTATACAGTTTGTAAATGTCAGAGAAAGTATTCAAACATAGGCAATTGGTCTCCGAAGCCCAAACCATGCTC
Source organism: Catagonus wagneri (assembly GCA_004024745.2). Taxonomy (NCBI): domain Eukaryota; kingdom Metazoa; phylum Chordata; class Mammalia; order Artiodactyla; family Tayassuidae; genus Catagonus; species Catagonus wagneri. Next base: position 2,390,984 of record PVHT020000180.1, read on the forward strand.
TGTTGCCATAAAGTATAGGAATATTGAAACAAGAAGTGTTTCTTTTTGCTGCTGTAACAAATTTTTTTTTGTCTCCCTTTTTTTTTTTTTGCCTTTTCTAGGGCCACACACGCAGCATATGGAGGTTCCCAGGCTAGGGGTCTAATCAGAGCTGCAGCTGCCGGCCTATGCCACAGCCACAGCAATGTGGGATCCAAGCCACGTCTGCAACCTACACCACAGCTCACAGCAACGCCGGATCCTTAACCCACTGAGCAAGGCCAGGGATCGAACCTGCAACCTCATGGTTCCTAGTCGGATTCGTTTCTCCTGTGCCACGAAGGGAACTCCAGGAAAAAATTTTAAAGAAGCATTTTGTCTTGCTGACATTAAAACCAATTTAACACTCAAAAGTACATCTAAGCAACTATAAAAATTTTAGTTTACGTAGTAAATAAGTAAAAAATACAGTTATGCTTTTAGTTTTTCTGTTTGCTTTTTATGTCCACACCCATGTGGCATATGAAATTTCCTAGGCTAGGGATTGAATCTGAGCCACAGCGGCAACAACACTTGATCCTTTTAACTCTCTGCATTGGACTGGGGATCAAACCTGCACCTCTGCAGTAGCCCAAACCACTGCAGTTGGATTTTTTTTTTTATTATTATATTGCACAACCATTGTCACAACCCAATTTACAACATTTCCATCCCAAACTCCCAGCCCATCCTCCTGCCCAAACCTTTCCCCTTTTTAACTATAAATTTTTCAAAGTCTGAGTCACTTTCTGTTCTGCAGAGAAGTTCATTGTATCCTTTTTTTTTTTTAGATTCCACATATAAATGATAACAAATGATGTTTGTATCTCACTGTCTGACTAACTACACTGGTGTTGGATTCTTATCCCACTGTGCAACATCAGGAATTTCGGGTATTCTTTTAGTTTTAATCTTTTCTAGTTTTAATATTGGTCTGCTCATTCCTGTAACTAAGTTTCAGGTAATCATCCCAATTTTTGCTTATTATATCATATGAATTATTGCATGACAATAATTACAGTTCCTAAAGAAATTTTGTGTGGCAAGTACAATTTATTTATCTCCACTTTCAGCAAAAAATTAAAATTCTAAAATAATAAGCTTGAGAAATTGTTGCTCTTATACTCATTAGAGATAACCATGTTTCAGTAACCATATCATTATTCATAGATACCACAATGTTGTTCATCTTTAGATGTCTGGGTATAAGAGGAAAAATTAGAAAGTATTTTTGGGAATTCCCTTTGTGGCTCAGCAAAAATGAATCAGACTAGGAACCATGAGGTTGCGGGTTCGACCCCTGGCCTTGCTCAGTGGGTTAAGGATCCTTCGTTGCTGTGAGCTGTGAGCTGTGGTGTAGGTTGCAGACGCGGCTCGCATTCCATGTTGCTGTGACTGTGGTTTAGGCTGGTGGCTACAGCTCAGATTCGACCCCTAGCCTGGGAACCTCCATATGCCGTGGGTGTGGCCCTAAAACGACAAAAAAGAAAAAAGTATTTTTGAAGGTTGAAAAGATGCGGAAAGGAAAGTAGAAATGAGTATTTTTTTTTGTCTTTTTTTTTTTTGCCTTATCTAGGGCCGCACCCGCGGCATATGGAGGTTCCCAGACTAGGGGTCTAACAGGAGCTGTAGCTGCTGGCCTTCACCACAGTCACAGCAACGCGGTATCTGAGCCGCGTCTGTGACCTACACCACAGCTCACGGCAACGCCGGATCCTTAACCCACTGAGCAAGGCCAGGGATCAAACCTGCAACCTCATGGTTCTTAGTAGGATTCGTTAGCCACTGAGCCACGGTGGGAACTCCCAGAAATGAGTATTTTAAATCTTAATATATATATATCATAAACTTTCAGAAATGTGATATATAGTTTACTAAATCAGCATTGTAAGTCTCTGATTACTAGTTTGGCAATCTTAGAAAACAAACATAGTGATGTATTTACATAGAAAATTTTTTTGTCTTTTTTATTTAAGGCTGTACCCACAGCATATGGAAGTTCCCAGGCTAGGGGCTGAATCAGAGCAGTAACTGCCAGCCTGTGCCACAACCACAGCAACGTGGGATCTGATTCACGTCTGTGACCTATACCACAGCTCAGCTCATGGCAATGCTGGATCCTTAACCTATTGAGTGAGGCCAGAGATCAAACCCTCATCCTTATGGATACCAGTCGGGTTTGTAACCTGCTGAGCCACAACAGGAACTCCCTATTTATATAGAAATTAATCTCTTTTGTTCAGCCTACCAAGTTTCACCATACATTGTTACAACTTTTAATTTGATGTAAAGTTTATGTAGAAAGGCTCTGTGAATCATTTTCTTTTAATTAACTGGGAAATTGCTTGGCATTTAAGTGATTAATTATATTAAACGAAAATGGTTATTTAAATGACCATAACAATATTTTGTAAGAGTAACAATATAAATTCAGTGAAACTTTATAATCCTCAGGAAAGCAATGAGAGTAATTTTACTTCCATAGATTTCATTATTTTCAAAAAATAATAGCTGTATTGAGATGTAATTACATATTGAACAGCGACCCTCTTCAGGTAATCAAGTCAATAGTTTTTAGTAAATTCACAGAATTGTGGAACCTATTATAGGAGTCACATTTCTCTATTCTTGCTAACAGTTGTTATTATCTATCTTTAATTATAGTCATCTTAGTGGATGTGAAGTGATACCTTATTGTGGTTGTGATTGGTATTTCCCTGATGGTAAAGATATTGAATATTATCATGGGTTTATTGGCTGTTTATATATCTTCTTATGGAAAAATGCTTTTCAGACCTTTTGCCAATTTTTAAATTGGATTAGTCATTTTATTTTTTATTTTTATTTATTTATTTATTTATTTATTTGTCTTTTTGCCTTTTCTAGGGCTGCACTTGTGGCATATGGAGGCACAGCAATGCTGGATATGAGCTGCGTCTGCAACCTACACCACAGCTCACGGCAATGCCAGATCCTTAACCCACTGAGCAAGGCCAGGGATCGAACCCGCAACCTCATGCTTCCTAGTCGGATTCGTTAACCACTGAGCCACGAAGGGAACTCCTATTTTTTTTTAATCTTAATGAATTTTATTTCAATTATAGGTGTACAAAAGTCATCACAAGTCAATTTGATAGCATTTACGTCCCAAACCCTCAGTGCATTCCCCCACCCCCCAGATTGTCTTATTTGAAAGACCAAAGGTTTTCCAAAGTCTGTGAGTCGTTGTCTGTTCTGCAAAGAAGTTCATTTTGTCCTTTTAGTTTCCACATGTAAGCGGTAGCATTGGGTGTTGCTGTCTAATTGACTGGTTTCACTTCGCATGATAATTTCTAGGTCCGTCCATGTTGCTATAAATGTTGTTATTTAGTTCCTTTTAATGGCTGAGTAATATTCCAAGAAGAGGAATTATTAAATAAAGTCAGGATAAAATTAATCCTGTTACATTTAGGTTCACTTTGTAAGTACATTTTAAAATTGATCTTATTCATTCATATTTTTCATATGATAACATATATCCATTTTGAAAGTAATATGATTTTTGATTATATAATCATTACCCTAGTCAAGGTATAGAACAGTTCCATAACACCACAAAATTTCCATTTTCTCCCATGCAGGCAGTTAGTATCTCATCCCTGGCCCCAGGCACTCACTGGCATACTTTCTGTCACTATAGATTAGCTTTGCTTGTTTTAAATTACCCATCGATGGATTCATATGGTATGCACTATTTTGTGTCAGGCCTTTTCCACTCTGCATAATGTTTTTGGAATTTATCCATGTTATTTCATGTATCAGTGGTTATATTTTTTAGATGTAACTTAAATATAGTTTTAAAAACACTCTTTTTAGTGCACAATTCTGACAATAATGTTAAGTACCACCACTAATCAAGATACCAAATGATTCCATATCCAAAATTCATTCATTTCCTTTGCAGCAACCCTTATCCCAACCACCAGCTGCTGGCACCCACTGATTTTTTCCTATATATTTTTTTTTTTTTTTGCTTTTTTGACAATGTCATATAAATGAAATCATACGGTAGATAGTCTGAGTATGGCTTTTGAGTCTGACCTTTTCACTCAGCAGAAGATGTGTGTGATTCAGTTATGTTGTTGTGTCAGTACTTTGCTCCTTTTTATGGCTAACTAGCATTCCACTTTACGAAATATACCACAGTTTGTTCATTTCCCTATTGGTAGACATTTGAGTTGCTTTGCGTTTTTGGCTATTATAAATAAAAATTCTGTGAACATTTGAATTCATTCTTTTTGTGTACACATGTTTTCATTTCTTTTGGATAAATACAAAGGTAGTGAGGTTACTGGGTCATACTTGAATATATTTTCCCTTCATAAAAAATTGCCCAGCTGTTTTCAGAAGTGGGGTTGCACCATTTTACATTGCCATCAGCATTGTATGAGAAGTCCAGGTGCTCCTTCCTCTTCATTTTTTGGCATTGTCAGTCTTTTTAATTTTAGTCACTTGCTTGAGTGTATATTGTATCTCATAATAGTTTTAATTGGTATTTTCCTGATGGATAATGTACTGTGCATCTTTTTATAGGCAAAATGCGTATCTTCTTTTGTGAAGAGTGTGTTGAAGTCTTTTGCACAGCCAGACCTGGAAAAGATCAATGTGTAACATGTTTAAGACCTGGTCAAGAGGGTGTGTGTGTGTATGTGTGTGTGTGTCTGTTTATATAGTGTTATATTTGAAGGGGAGGAAAGGTGAGGTAGGAGTTTTAAGATCGAGTCATTTATAGAAAGAAGTCTAATTAGACAGTTTTGTGGCATTAAGAAGGTCCAATCATATAATACAGACTCCTGAAAGCAGATGTATGAGAAAAGAGCGTCTAGAAATCTAGAAATAGGCACTATTTACAGATTTAGATAGTGGTCACAGGACAACTACTGGGGTTAAGGAAAAGGAATATCAATTAGATAATAGTTCAAGGACAACTACTGGGGTTAAGGAAAAGGAATATCAATATGTTAACCTATATTTTGAGACTAGTAGTATTAGCTTTTAATACGGGAATTGAGGCCTAAAGAACATTAATCTTTTTTTTTTTAATGCAGATATATTGAGATAGAATTTACCTAGTAAAATTCACCTTTTTTAGTGTATAGTTCTGTGGATTTTTCCAAACATGTATATTGTGCAACCACACCACGGTCAATATAAGGAATTTTGCCATCACCCCAAAACATTCTATGATGCTTCTTTGTGATCAGTCTTTCTCTCAACCCTAGATCCTGGTAACCAGTGATTAATTGCTTTCCTTATAGTTTTACCTTTTTTTTTTTTTTTTTTTTTTGTCTTTTCAGGGCCCCACTTGTAGCACATGGAGGTTCCCAGGCTAGGGGTCTAATTGGAGCTGTAGCTGCCCGTCTACGCCACAGTTCACAGTAACGCCGGAGCAAGGCCAGGAATCGAACCCGCAACCTCATGGTTCCTAGTCGGATTTGATTCCGCTGTGCCACGACAGGAACTCTCTAATTTTACATTTTTGAGAATGTTATAGAAATGGAATTATACATCATGTTGCCTTGTTAGTCTGGCTTCTTCCAGTTAGCGTAATGCGTTTTTTGCTTTTTGTTTTTTTTGTGTGTTTTGTGTGGCCACACTTGTGGCAAATCAAAGTTCCCAGGGCAGGGATCGAATTTGAGCTACAGCTCTGGCAATGCCAGATATTTTTAACCCACTGCAGCAAGGCCAGCGATTAGGAAGTCTGCATTATGCGAATTTGTTGTATGTAGCAGTAGTTATGTCCTTCATGTTATTAAATAGTCTTCTAACATATGAGTGTACCAAAGATTGTGTATTTATCAGTTAAAGACATTTGGGTTTTTTTTGGTATTTATGAAGAAAGCCTTTGTAAACATTTGTGTACAGGTTTTGGTGTTACCATGTGTTTTCACTTCTCTTGGGTAGATATATCAGAGTGGGATAGCCAAGGATTATATATTAAATGTATGTTTAACTTTATTAAAAACTGCCACTTGTTTTCTAAAATAACACCATTTTGCATTTTTACTTGTAGTGTATGTAGTGCAAGTTTCACTTGCTCCATAGCTTCTCTTCATCTCTACTGCTAAGTATTGTTTTGTTTTGTTTTGTAACAGAATAGTTGTGTAGTGGTATATTGTGCATTTTGAATTTACATTTCCTTTATGTCTAATAATGTGAGCGTCTTTCTTTATGCTTATTGGCCATCCATTTATCATCTTTGGCAAAGTGTCAGCCAAAAATTTTGCCCATTTTTAAAACTGGAACATTTGTTTTCATATTATGATGTTTTGAGACTTCTTTATATAAGGAATGTTAATCTTTATCATAATAATTAATACTAATGTTTACTGAGTGCTTATTATATACCAAATACTATTCTGTGATCTTTTATTTGAATTGTCTCATTTAAATTCACAGCAGTCCTATTAACCTAATAGGACTAACCTAGTGCTGTTATGATTGTCCTTGTTGTATAGATGATTCAACAGTATTAAACAATGGCTAGGGTTTAGAGATACAAATCGAATATGACCTTGACTTATAAATAACTATGCTATGGCAAATATAGCAGTAAAATTACATATTGTAAAAAGGAAGTGATATCTACACTTAGTTTTGAATAGACATTTGCTAGGCTACCTTTTGGGAGAAAGAACACTCTAGACAACTAGAACAGTAATTCAAAGTTATTGCTATAATTTAAAAAAACTGCAAGCAGTTCAGTATTGCTGGAATATAAGGTAAAACAGACATTTGAAAATTAGAGATACATGACTAGAAAGAGAGATGTTCGTGTTATTCAGAAGCGTAATAGCCTAAAATGAGTACAAACATTTTGTTTCAGTTTGCCATCCTTCACATATAGATTGTGGGTTTTACAAAACTTCGTTTCCTCCTGCTCCTGCCTTCTACCACCACTGATAAAATTGGTTGCAGTAACTCTCAGATATCTTACAGAATTTTGTAGATTTCTTCTGGTATGGGAGGAGATACATGCTATTTCCCTTTTATTATTTTCTTTCTGGATGAAAAAGACAAAATATCATGCCAAAGTAATAAAATAATTTGTTTTTAGTGTCATGTCATCGTTGCATTAGAACAGATGGTCTTTTCTTAAATATCTGGATATAATGAAGTTTACTCAGGTTAATGATAATAAGTCAAATAGTAGTTTTTAGTGTGAAGGTTATAATCTTTTAATGTAAGTTTTGTTGACATGCATACAGAAAAGTACACAAATTATAAATGAACTGTTTGATAAATTTTCAGAGAATAAACATCATCTACTTAACCAATATCCAGATCAGGAAATAGAATGTTATCACAGTCCTAGAAATCTCCTGGGGCCTCCTATTAGTCCCCGATTGCCCTTACCCTAAGGGAAATCACCATTTCGACATGTAACCCTAGAGGTTAGTTTTGCCTGTTATTGAACTTTATATGTAGTTATATTGATGTGCCCAGGAGTAAAATTGTTCTGTTGTAGGGTATGTGAATGTAGTGACAAATTAACCACATATTTAGTAGCTTAAACACCGTCCATTTATTATCTCATAGTTTCCTTGGTTCAAGTGTCTGGGCATAGCTTAGTTGGATTCTCTGCTCGGGGTCTCACAAGACTGCAACCAGTGAGTCCATCGGGGCTGTGATTTTATCTAGTCTCGTGGGATTGTTAACAGAATTCACTTTCTTGCAGCTGTAGAACTCATACCAGCTTGCTTCTTCAGGGCCAGAAGGAGGGTGTCTCTTGGCTCAGGAAAGACCTAAGATTTCTCCCTCTTTTTTTTTGGGGGGGGGGTCTTTCTGTCTTTTTAGGGCCACCCCCACAGCATATGGAGGTTCCCAGGGCAGGGGTCGAATCAGAGCTATAGCCACCGGCCTGTGCCACAGCCACAGCACTGCAGGGTCCAAGCCACATCTGTGACCTACACTACAGCTCACAGCAACACTGGATCCTTAACCCACTGAGAGAGGCCAGAGATCGAACCTGCTAATGGAGATTCACTTCCACTGAGCCACGACAGTAACTCCTTTATTTTTTTCCAATTTAACTTTTTATTTTGAGATAATAGCAGATATGTATGCAATTATAAAAAATTGTGTAGCTAGAGCTAATGTATTCCTCACCCAGTTTGTCATATGGATGTTTTCCTATATATAGGTTTTTTTTTTTTTTAAGATTTTACATTGGAATATTTAAGGACATAGTTTTCTCAGTCTCAGTTCAGATATACTATAGATAGACCTTAGTAGAATGGAATCATTGCCAGTCTTAGTTTTATACATCTTATAAAATCTTGGAAATTATCCCATTTGGTTAACATTTAAAGATAGTTATCAGATATAGATCTCTTTGTTCTCTCATCACACTTTTTTTCATCGACGAGTATTACTAAGAGTTAGTCAAACTGCAAAGTTAACACAGTCCCAAGACTGCCCTCACTTCTGACACCAACTGCAAATTCTGGAGATTCCCTAAACAGCCCTTAGTTTCAGTAATAGGTTAGCAGTACTCACAGAATTCTACAGAGGAGGTTATAGGTTAAAATTGGCCAAAGAAAGGGATGCATAGGGCAATGTCAGAGGATTTCAAACACAGAGGTCTCCCTTTAGAGTCAATCCCAGCATTGATGTGTGACAATTTATATGGTATACTGTCAATCAGGAAAGCTCACTTGAGCTTCAATCTCAGAGTTTCTATTGGCGCTCCACTAAGTAGATATAACTGATTGATTGATTGCCCAATGTGGTCAGTCCCATCCTCTAGGTTGACAAATAACAGGTTACTCAAAGCCTTGAAACCCTAAATAAGGGTCTGGGGTGAACTCTTCTATGAAATGAAATGAAAGTATTCATTAGCTTCTTAGACCAGTGTTTTTCAAGTTTTTTGTCTGGGACCCAGCATAGAAGTATTTTTAAATATTTATGTATTCATATATAGGGGTATGTGTGTATTAAGGTGTAATCAATATTTCTCAAAACACTTTATAAAGAATGTTAATGTCTATCCACTGAATTGATAGCTTGTAATGAGATTTTCGTTTATAGTTAAAAAAACAGTGACTTAGATAAATTATCAAGAATAATGATGGCTCATTACTACAAGAAACCATCTTAAAACTGTAGGATCTGAACAGTTAAAATCTGAAGAGGAATTGAGCTACACTTCCATGAGCTAGTCTCCAGATGTACAGGCTGGAAAGTATAGTGTAGTTATCCAACAGGAAAACTTCTTATTGAGATATAAAAATGAGTATGTTGGTCTTTGTCCTTTGTTGTTAATTTCTTAAGCCTGCTTAGTATAATTTCATTCATTTTTCCTCAGATCTTTGCATTAGTAGTTCTTTCATTCAGATTGCAGTATAAATGGCTTCTTAACCTTCCTTGAGTCCATTCTTAAAGCCACTCTATCACTTTTAATCACATCATCCTATTTTTATTCTTTGCATAGCTGTTATCCTTACCTAATTTTTTTTTCCTATTTGCTTATCTCCTCTAAATAACTCCATTAGAGCAGGAACTTTTTCCTCTTTACTGTTTTATCCTAGTTAAAACAATATGTCTGGCAGGTAATATGTACTCAAATAATATGTCTTAAATGAGTGATCTAGTTTGTGTTCCTCTTAAACCCAAAACAGAATACATTTCTCTTGGTGAAACTACAGTATAATTATCACCTTCCTTGTTCATTTTACCACATTTCTGTTTGTGCAATCTAAGATTTCATTTGCTTTTTTGGCAAGCTCATTACAACATACACTCATTTAGTTTATAGTGAGCTAAAATTCCCTGGCATTTTTCACATGAGCTACTATTAAGACATATACCTTTTTTTGTTGTTTTTTTACCTAAGGGGTGTGTGTGTGTGTGTGTGTGTGTGTGTGTTTGCACAAGCATGCCCATTTATGGATTCAGCCTCATAAGTTTCTTTCTTTTTTTTTGCTGCTTTTAGGGCCACACCCGGGCATATGGAGGTTCCCAGGTTAGGGGTCGAATCAGAGCTGCAGCTACCGGCCTGCACCACAGCAACTTCAGATCCGAGTCACATCTGCAACCTACACCACAGCTCACAGCAACGCCAGATCCTTAACCCACTGAGCAAGACCAGGGATTGAACCTGCAACCTCGTGGTTCCTAGTCGGATTGTTTCTGCTGTGCCACGACGGGAACTCCGTACTCATAAGTTTTTTTAATCAGCATTTTAGCATAATTGAAGGGGAGGCTAATTTAAGAACTAATGGAAGGTTGCTAAAGAGATTTTAAGCTGATGTGAAAGGCCAGTGGAACCCAGAAGATGGACCAGATGGCACCAGTTCACAAGTTAAAACTGAAAATATTCATTTGGAGGGGTTTAATGCAAGCCGAAGAAGTGGATTCTCTTGGACACATTTTGGAAGAGCTCGATTGATATGCATAGGTTTGCCTCTTCCTATTCTTAAAACAACTGTAGCATAACTTCTCCCAGGTTGGAGTTATACTTTTTCCTATCTAAATATTATTCTTCTTGGAATTTGGTCTGGAAATAAGTATAGTAATACTTGAAGAATTATGTTCTCTATCCTCTATCCCCTCCTCCTTCCTGCTTTTCCTTTTCCTCGACATCCTGCTCTCCACACTGTGCCGTCAAGATCCTAACTCCCTTGTTTAAAACAGTGAGTGGAGCATTTTTAATTGCCTTTTATCATTTATCAAACCTTAAGTCATTGTGGGCTTACCAGCACTATTCCTACAGATCATTGCCTTTCATATTCTTCTTAATTCTGCCTTTTGTGTTCTACATTTTGAAATCCGTAAAGCTGGAACCAATATTTTTAGATATACTGTGTTTGTTGTTCTTAGAATCATTTCTTACTGAATTGTTGGAATTTTATTTTTGAGTCCTGACTTGCTGAACTATATTTCCTGCCTTTATTGATCTGTCTATCCTTTTGAAAGTTTCAGGTCATATAGTGATACTTTTTTAGTCTTTAACTTCAAAAAGCCTACATTTATGACATACATGCCTAAACATGTTATGGACACCAAAAAGTCATGTTTAGTTTTTTCATATGATTCCCATCATTTCTACTTCCACAAAAATAATTTTTTTTCTTGTCGTCAGAAATACCTCCAGAGGTGGTTTCCCTTATTACTTCCTTTACATTCTGCAAGATGACATTTTAATATGCTAAATTAGGTATACCCTGTGATTTCTAAAATGCTTTTGACTTTTTATGTATAGCTGCTCTTCAGCATTTGATTTTCTTTTGTCTAACACTGTAAATCAGGTTCAAATGCCTTATTTAAAAATTTTTCCTTATGTATTTAAAATAACCTCTCCTTAACATCATTTTTATTTCTGTTAATAATTACCTGAGTGTTAAAATAGCTTTTTAGAAATTATCTCAAAATTATGAAAATTAAAATTTTTCATAATATATTGCGTATGAAAAACAACGGTCTTTCAACAGAAACAATTCTCAGTCTCCCCTTGAAAGACTTTTTCCTTTATGTTTATTTTATTAGTACCTTTAGAAACACTGGCAAAAGAATTTAGAATATGATGGTTAGTGGTGTCCAGCCAGTTATGCAACTATTGGTTAATTTGCTTAGACTGATGCCCTTCCATTTTATCAGGTCCTCTCAAGACTGTAAGTCTATTTCACCCATGGGTTTTGTCAAACTGCAACTGCCACACTCTAGTCTCTCTCTTAATTTGGGGAAAAATGTATAATAGTGACTTGACATACTGCTTTAGAAAGGCCTTTGATTCCTGTATAAATTTCATCTGCAGTTAGGAATAGTTAATATTTGATTTTATTAACCACATAGGAATATTATGAGGTCAAATTAAAAAATATACCAAAAATCGTGAAAACCTTTGGGAAGGAAAATGGTTTGTGAAATAACATATTCAAAGAAAGTTTCCCTAAAAAGCATTTTAGAAAACATGCTATGGAAAGTTCATATCTTTTTACCAAAGTGATATTTATATATAATATTTTATTTTTTATTGGTGTGATAATTTTGAATGGTTGTATGGAAGGTGCTTTAAATTTTCTACTGGTGATAAAACTCTCCAGATTTTCTTTCTTTCTCTCTCATATATTCAAACAGTCTACTGGCTACTTTTCTATAGCCGATAAACACTTGGTTTGAAATTCCACTATAACCTGACACTTTCTCTTCATTTATTTAGGGAAAATATTTGACATTTACTGTATCTACTTCCTTTCTCTCATTTACCTCTTAATCTATGTGTAAGGCTTCCACCTCAACCACTCCATTAAACTATTCTTGCCATGAACCTGGAATGTCTTAGTGCCAAAAAGTAAAGAAGTGTTTAAAATACGGTAGTAGTAGGAGTTTCCTTCGTGGCTCAGTGGTTAACGAATCCGACTAAGAACCATGAGGTTGCGGGTTCGATCCCTGGCCTTGCTCAGTGGGTTAAGGATCCGGTGTTGCCGTGAGCTGTGGTAAAGGTTGCAAACGCGGCTCAGATCCTGCGTTGCTGTGGCGAAGGCCGGCAGCTATAGCTTCTGTTAGACCCCTAGCCTGGGAACCTCCATATGCTGCGGTTGCGGCTCTAGATAAAGGCAAAAAGACAAAAAAGAAAAAAAAATATGGTAGTAGTAAACAGAACTCAGGAACCAACTTTAAGCGGCTCTAAATGGTGAAAGCTGGGACAATTTGAAAAACAAATAAATAATCATAGTATCAGATTATAACACATAGAATAAAATATCCATTAGTTTATACATGGATATAAATAGTTAAATGAATAAATGACTGAATGTATAAATAAGTCAGAAGACAGCTTTTGTTTGTAGTAGAATTCCAATTGAAAATAAGGAAGGAATGATGGCAATAAAAAATTTCCATTAGGCAAATAACTACAATAACAGTTGTTATAGGCATGTAACATAGCAGGTTAAGGATCTGGTTCTGTGGTCACTGCTATGGCATAGTTTTAATCCCTGGCCTTGGGAACTTCCACATGCCAAGAGTACGGCCAAAAAAAAAAAAAAAAACCCCGACAGTTGTTATAGGCAGGAACCATCAATGCATGTTAAAAATCCCTATGCAGGAGTTCCCGTCGTGGCACAGTGGTTAACGAATCCGACTAGGAACCATGAGGTTGCGGGTTTGATCCCTGGCCTTGCTCAATGGGTTAACCATCCGGCATTGCTGTGACCTGTGGTGTAGGTCGCAGATGCAGCTCGGATCCTGCATTGCTGTGGCCACTGTGTAGGCCGGCAGCTGCAGCTCCAATTTGACCCCTAGCCTGGGAACCTCCATATGCCGCCGGTGTGGCCCTAAAAAGCAAAAAAAAAAAAAAAAAAAAAAAACCCATGCAAATATTTATCAGAAACAAGATATTTGCATAGTCTGATAAAACACTTAGTAATTTATAAAGGGAGAAATTTGTGGTAGAGAGTCATGGCAGACATTACTTGACCCAAGGAATCAAAGTTAATGTCACCAGTTATAAGACATACTGACATCATCGTACCCCTGATACAATGATGCACTTGTGGTGGGCACAGTATAACATTGCAGCATTAACAATAATACCTACCATTTCTAAGTGTTTGTCTGCCAGACACCATACCGAGTACTTTACAAGCATTATCTGTTAGGTTTCAAAACAGCCTAAGATAGACACTATTATTATCTCTGTTTTACAAATGAGAAAGCTGAAGCCCAAGTAAATGATGGAACTGGAACACAGCGCTGGCTGCGTCCAGAGCCCTTTCTCCTAATCCCAACATTATGTCAAGAATAGCTTTTAGTATCATTGGTAATTATGGACTAAAGTATTCAATATATTTAATGTTGTCAGTGAGTAAGGAACTTTGTGAGATTTTTATGCTTTAATGTTTTTAAACTATACTTTTGTTTAGTAGCAAAAGATGAACTATATGGCATTGAAAAAGCAACACAAACAAATATAAAACAAGTTAAGTGTATTACTTGTTTTCATATCATGTGTGGCCTTTCTGTAAATAAAAGTTTTTTATCACACATTCAAGTGTTTTTATTGAAAACACTTAGCTCTAAATCTAAAAATCAGATCCTGTTACTTCTCTGTATGTAATCATATACTGATTCCCTAATTCATTTCAACATAAAGTCTAGATATTTTAACACATAAAACACTTTTCTTAAACGAACCCATTACCTTTCATTCTTTATTGCTTATAATTCTTCCACATGCATCTACCTTTCTTTTGTCTTTGTGCCTTTTCTAGGGCCCCACTCGCAGCATATGGAGGTTCCCAGGCTAGGGGTCTAGTCGGAACTGTAGCCGCTGGCCTACGCCACATCCACAGCAACGCAGGATCCAAGCCATGTCTGTAATCTACACCACAGCTCACGGCAACGCCAGATCCTTAACCCACTGAGTGAGGCCAGGGATCAAACCCGTAACCTCATGGTTCCTAGGTGGATTTGTTAACCACTGAGCCACAATGGGAACTCCTAGCTTTCTTGTTATGTCAAACAACTTGTTATTCCCAGAGTATAACTGTTTAAATTCCTTTTTTTTTTTCTTTTTCTTTTTAGGGCCTCTCCCACAGCATACGGAAGTTCCCAGGCTAGGGGTTGAATGGGAGTTGCAGCCGCCGACCTATGTCATAGCCACAGCAACAGGGATCCCAGCTGCGTCTGCATTCTGCACCATATCTCACAGCAACACCAGATCCTTAACCCACTCAGCGAGGCCAGGGATTGAACCTGCATCCTCGTAATGGATACTAGTCAGGTTCGTAACCTGCTGAGCCACAGTGGGAACTCCCTAAATATCTTTTTTTTTTTTTTTGCCTTTTTGTCATTTTAGGGCCGCACCCGCGGCGTGTGGAGGTTCCCAGACTAGGGGTCTAATCGGAGCTGTAGCCACTGTCTTACTCTGCAGCCACAGCAACGCAGGATCCGAGCCGTGTCTGCGACCTACACCACAGCTCACAGCAACGCCGGATCATTAACCCACTGAGCAAGGCCAGGAATCAAACTCGCAACCTCATCGTTCCTAGTTGGATTCATTAACCACTGCGCCACGACGGGAACTCCTATCTTTATTATATAACATTTCAGGTGGACACAGAAGTAGAGTATCAGTCACCCAGGTTCAACAAACATCAGTTTATAGACAATATTCCATATATATATCACCCTCTGACTATTACACCCACCCCCTCCAGGGATTGTTTTGAGAAAAGTCTCAATCATATCACTTCATCTGAAAGTATTTCAATTTATATATCTAAATGAGAAGGGTTTTTACTTTTAAAACTACTGCAAAATCAGTTTCACACCTAAAAAGTAACTATAATTTTTTCATAATCAAATAATCAAAGTTAAAGTCCCCCAGTAGTATAATAAATATAGTTTTACAGTAGACATGTTCAGGTTTTTCTTTTTTTTTATCTTTTTGCCTTTTCTAGGGTCGCACTTGCAGCATATGGAGGTTCCCAGGCTAGGGGTCTAATCGGAGCTGTAGCCTCTGGCCTACACCACGGCCACAGCAACGCAGGATCCAAGCCATGTCTGCAATCTACACCACAGCTCATGGCAACGCCAGATCCTTAACCCACTGAGCAAGGCCAGGGATCGAACCCACAACCTCATGGTTCCTGGTCGGATTCGTTAACCACTGAGCCATGACAGGAACTCCTGTTCACGTCTTAAAGCAAGGTCCACACATTGCATTCAGTTGATACGAATATTTTTTTTCTTTTTTTGGCTGCCCTGTAGCATATGGAGTTCTGGCCAGGGATCAGTTTCCAAATGCAGTTGTGACCTATGCTGCAGCTGCAGCAACACTTGGATCCTTACCAGCTGTGCCGGGTCACAGGAATTGAACCTGTGTCCCAGTGCCCCGGAGATACCACAGATCCCAGTGCACTCACAGTGGGAACTCTGTCAGTTGATGTGAATTTTAAGTTTTTTTTTCTTTTTTCTATTTTTTTTTTTGTTTTGTTTTGGCATTCCCTTTAGTCTTAAGTTTGTTTTGATCTGTGGTTCCTCTTCTTTGTTTTGTTTCTCATAATTTCTTTGCGGAGGAAACTGAGTTATTTGTCTTTAGAGCTTCGCACTTTGTAGATTTTGCTGATTACATCCCCACGGTATCCTCTAAGATGTTCTGTTTCCTATGGTCATATAATAAATTCTTATTTTTAAAAAAACTGCTTTTATGAATATCTCCTGTTTGCCTGAACTGCTATGTGGATCATTTAAATAAAGTAATTACTATTAGTAGTATCACTGTATCAATGTAAAATTCAAATTTTATGGTATTAAAAAAGGAATGTCATGATTATTAGTAAAAGTGGAAACCTAGGTACTACTGCAGGTCACAAGATGAAAATAAGCCTTTTAATTTGTGAACATGGCAGTTCACAGATGTGAAGAAAGTGTAAAATGATTACTTCACATCCATCAAAAACTCTGAAAACAAATCTAAGGATAAAACAGAGAAGACTAGTTCTCATGGGTCAGTTGTTCCCCTTCTTTAATCTTTAAAAGCAACTCTTTATTGGTACTTTGTGGAAACAACGTTATATGCAATAAATGCAAAAGAAGTCACCACACTAATGTTTGATACATACTAAAATTAGCTACAAATTTATTGTTTTTAGAGATTGTTTAATATGAATATTTAAGTAAATAATTATATGACTCTTCCTAAAATAAAGATATTAAGAACTACCACACTGAATTACTATAAACAATTTAACAGAACTAAAATACCTTCGAAGTTAGCTTTATAGCACAAATTGCTCTCAGATATCTATTTTCCTTTTGACAGCTTAGCTTTTTTTTTTTTTTTTTTTTTGTCTTTTTGCCTTTATGTAGAGCCGCACCCGCGGCATATGGAGGTTCCCAGGCTAGGGGTCTAACAGGAGCTGTAGCTGCCGGTCTACACCACAGCCACAGCAACGCGGGATCCGAGCCGCGTCTGCAACCTTCACCACAGCTCACAGCAACGCCGGATCTTTAACCCACTGAGCAAGGCCAGGGATCGAACCCTCAACCTCATGGTTCTTAGTCGGATTCGTTAACCACTGAGCCACAAAGGGAACTCCTTGACAGCTTAGCTTTTAATTCTTTCCTTTTGGCTTCCATGATACCAGTCTTTACTGATACTCATCTTACTATCCTTGTAGTTTCTTTTCATTTTCCTTCTTTGATAACTTTTCATCTGCTAACTTTTAAAACTTGGTGTTCTGGGTTTCACTCTTGGTTCTCTTCTGTTACCATGCATTGTTTCTTTGGGCAACAAAACTCATTCTTGCTTGAGACTCTATCCCTATTCAGTTTTATGTTCTCTTACATTGGAAGCTGCATTCACCTAGGCCCCCAGCTCTGAAGTCTGAGTCTTCTCTCCTGAGACAGGTCAGAAGATTTTTAGCTATAATACAGTTTAACTATGTTGTTGAAAATTCATTATTCTTTGTTTTATGTATGTTTTATTATTTGAGCCCTTTTATTCCTTCAGTTGCTTTAAAAATGTGTGAAGTAGAACTTTATGTATTTATATTTTTCCCTAATAGAGGAATCAGTGCTCTATAGTAGGTATATGGTAGCCATGTGATCATTCACCCCTTCTTTCTGAAAATTTGTAATTTCCTCTCATGTCTGTACACTGGTGATTCAAAAAATTTTAATTATTTGTATGCAACTAAAATATTTGAAACGGCTGAATTCCCCATTGTGAATGGATACATATGTTTGAAAATTATTTTACCAAGAAAGAACTGAGTCCCCATGCAGATTTTAATACCTGTAACTTCTTGCCCAAATCTCTTTGCTTCTTTCTCTCCTGAAGGGAAAGAGGAGTAACTGGTGTTATTAAAACTTTTTAACTTTTAAGAAGTATCATTCATAAAGGTTAGGCACCACTTTTCTATTCTGTTCTGATTTCAATTTTTAGTACTAGTCCAGACCCATTAAATTTGCATCATGACTTGCTATTAGGTCATGATCTATTGGTCTGAAAACCACTCAGAGCGTAAATCCCTGAGTTTCTCCAGTGTTGAAATATGATGTCTAGGTCTTCCATCAGTTCCTCCACTTGCTTTCAAAATAATTGGTATATCACATATGAAATCATCTTATGTTTTGCTACAACTTATTTTTCTTATAAATATTGGGATATGTTATTATTATATGTGCCTCCTTTTATGTATATTTTTCCTCATTTAGCATACAGGTTCTTGGAGAACAAGGCCTTTGCCTTTATTTTATTTCATTTTATTTCATTTTATTTCTTTTTAGGGCCACACCTGCTGCATATGGAAGTTCCTGGGCTAGGGTTGAATTGGAGCTGCAGCTGCTGGCCGATGCCACATCCACAGCAACGTGGGATCCGAGCTGCAGCTGAGACCTACGCTGCCAGATCCTTAACCCGCTGAGTGAGGCCAGGGTTGAAGCCACGTCCTCAGGGACATTATGCTGGGTTGCTAATCTCCTGAGCCACAATGGATACTCCTGCCTTGTTTTAAAGGTTTAAACAACTTGTGTTTTGAAACTGACAAACTTACAGCGAAATGACACATGAAATACAATGAAATTTTTGGAAAGTAGATTGCAAGCCTGATGTTTCATTACCCCTAAAGACTTGATGTATTTCCTACAGATAAGGAAGGATATTTTTCCTATATAACTGTAATGTAACTATAACAAATGGGTAGTTAATATAGCAGGAACTGTTGGGACTGAGAGGAGGGAAATAAAATAAATAGATTTGACAGAATTTGTTGACAGCTTATGTAGGTGAAAAGAGAAAAATTGTAACATTGAGAAAAATTAATACTAACTATCTTAATGTATATTTGTGTCTATATGTGATTGGGGAAATATGCCTGTATTAAAAATGTTTAGTTATGGAGTTCCCTGGTGGCCTAGGGGTTAAGGATTTGGCATTGTCATTGCTGTGACTTGAGTCTGATCCCTGGCACAGAAACTTCTGCCTCCCATGGGTGCAACCGAAAAAAATAAAAATGTTTAGTTACCTAACACCGCAGTGTTAATGTTCTGTGGGAATATAGTTTTATTTATTTATTTATTTATTTATTTTGTCTTTTTGCCTTCTCCTAGGGCTGTACTCGTGGCATATGGAGGTTCCCAGGCTAGGGGTCTAATCGGATCTGTAGCCGTCGGCCTATGCCAGAGCCACAGCAACGCAGGATTCGAGCTGCGTCTGTACCCTACACCACAGCTAATGGCAACGCTGGATCCTTAACCCACTGAGCAAGGCCAGGAATCGAACCTGCAACCTCGTGGTTCCTAGTCAGATTCATTAACCACTGAGCCACAATGGGAGCTCCAAGAATATAGTTTTAAAATATTGTATTCTGGAGTTTCCATCGTGGCTCAGTGGTTAACGAATCCAACTAGGAACCATGAGGTTGCGGGTTCAATCCCTGGCCTTGCTCAGTGGGTTAAGGATCCGGCTTTGCCGTGACATGTGGTGTAGGTTGCAGACGTGGCTCGGATCCCGCGTTGCTGTGGCTGTGGGGTAGGCTGGTGGCTACAGTTCGATTAGACCCCTAGCCTGGGAACCTCCATATGCCGCGGGTGCGGTCCTAGATAAGGCAAAAATACAAAAAAAAAAAATGTATTCTAATAGCAGAAATAATATTTAATCACAGATTCTCTATGGTTGTCTACTGTTAAGATTTATTGTTAAATAATTGGGATTTTGAGTCAGATAATGGAATCTGTTTAAAAAAGCTTTATAGCAGAAGTGAGTTTTTTTATTTTAAATTTTTTATTTTTAAAAAAATTTTATTAAAGTATAGCTGACATACAATGTTGTGTCAATTTCTGCTGTAAAGTGATTCAGTCATGCATATATATATACATTCTTTTTCTCATAGTCTATCAGAAGATATTTTTTAAATCATCCTAGGTTCTGTAGATAGTGTCAGTGAGTTAAGGGGATTGAAAGAAAACAGCAAGAGAATCCACATCTTGTATCCAGCCCTGACATCTGTGAGGATCCAGCCCCAAATTGCTAAAACTGTCATTTCAAGCTCAATGTGAAAAGCATTAAACTTACCATGCACATATCCATACCCTTTCTCGGTTAGATTTCCTGTTTCTTTTACTTTCTCGTGCACCAGTATTTGGTCTAGAAAACAAGTATTGACTCTTCCTGCATTTCACCATACCCCAGCTCTGTCTAGTTGATTTTTACATCTTGGAAAGGGCAATGGAAAAAACTGAATTTCCTTCTTCATTATTATTATCTAATTTTACTTTCATTTACTTTCTTTTGTGTTCAGATTAATCTCTGTAATTTACTGTATTTGAACCAAATGTGGTATAGGCGTTACTGTTGTGGCTCAGTGGTTAACGAATCTGACTAGGAACCATAAGGTTTCAAGTTTGATCCCTGGCCTTGCTCAGTGGGTTGGGGATCCAGCATTGCTGTGAGCTGTGGTGTGGGTTGCAAACGCGGCTCAGATCCCACGCTGCTATGGCTATGGTGTAGGCCGGCGGCTACAGCTCCGATTAGACCCTTAGCCTGGGAACCTCCATGTGCCGCAAGCACAGCCCTAGAAAAGGCAAAAAGACAAAAAAAAAAAAAAAACGTGGTATGATATCGTAGTTAAAAATATGGTTTCCATAATTAGGTTCTCTGTCTCTTAATTGTGCTCACCGTTCCATAGCCGTGTGATCTTGGGCAAGTTATTTCTCCACACCTCAGTATCCTTAGCTGAAAATGAGGATAACAGTAACACAGATCTCACAAGATTGTTTTGAATATTAATTGATTTAATATACCCTTGACCCCTGAACAATACAAGGTTAGAGACTCTTTGAAAGACCCAAGTATAATTTATAATCAGTCCTCTGAATATGTGACTCCTCCATATTTGCAGTTCCTGATTCCTTTGTATCTGTGGTTCCACATCCTTGAATAAACCCAACTGTGGATTATGTAACACTGTAGTATTGATTATTGAAAAAAAATCTGCATATAAGTGGACTCACACAGTTTAAATTCCATGTTTATGTATATGTATTTTAGGAATAGAGCCTAGAACATAGGACTGAGTAAGTGTTAGGTCTTATTTATATAATTATGATTTTTTTTAAATTGTTTGCTCTCTTAGGTCTGTCCTATCCATTTGTAATACTGCAATAAGAATATTTCTATTTGCTACTCTCCATTATCACTGTTACCCTATTATTATTCAGGACTAAATTAGTTACTACATTTAAAAAGCTTAGAATAGTGCCTCTCACCTGATAAGCACTTGGTAGGTGTTAGCCCTTATTATAGGTTAATGTGATTTTTACATAGATGAGCTCTCAGGTAGATCAGTAAGATATTTTCTTGCATTAGTGGTCCTATGCCTTTAATTTCCTCTCCTGCTATGTTGATTGGTCTTTCTAAGACTCTCTTCCTTTTAATGTTGCTCCATTTGGAGATCTTTGATGCCTAAAAGAAAAAAAAAAGTGAAATTCAAGTTTCTTAAACAGAGATATCAGATGACTTGCCAGGACCAATTGAAAAAATGGTATTAATGAAAGCGGTAAACTTGAATTTTGAAGCAGTGAAAATTTTGTTTCAATTATTTAAGGTCATCTCATGCCTAAACAGTCTCAGTATTTTGTATATGAAAAGTGGTATTAATGATCAAATTCAAGAGGATTTGCTACTTATTTATTTTTAACAAGGGACTAAAACTAAAATTTTATCTGAAAAACTTAACAATTCAATTGAATTAGAATGTGAAGCGTAAACATCAGAAATGTTTTATGAATTTTCTTAGGTTAGGAAAATAAGTGTATTTATCCAGATTTAAATAAGAAAAAAATTAAGTATGGTTAGTTATTCTTTATAGATAGCTCTTATGTGTTCATGTCAAAGTTCTAAGCTGCTTTTTAGAATTTATATGAAAATAGCTTCATTTCTCTGTTTTAAAAATAACATTGTTAGCTTTTTGTTAGAATAATGAGACCTTATCTGATTTCTTAAAGAGAAGTCACTTGTTATGTGTTCATTTGCATGACCTCCTCTTTAACCCTTTGTTCATCTTGAGCTGTAGTTCTACTTTAAATATTTTAGAGTAGCATGGAGAAAATTATTTTTCTCTGGTAAAAATTGTATTAGATTTTGTTTTTTTGATATTGATAGCTACATAAAGCTGTTTCACTACAGTTTTCATTTTCAGATTTTTTTTAAAATCAGGTTTTTACATATATTTTTTTAAACTTTACTACAGGAAATGGAAGAGTGAGAGTTAATTTGTTACATGGAGGGAAGAACAGTCCATTGGGGGTTAAATTGCAGAGTCTAATGGAATAATAACTGGTAGCACCATCTGCTGGCCTACTTCCGCAGAAGGAGTCAGTATTTTTAACGACATCTCTAATATTCATGCTGATGCATTTTGATGCTTTGTGCATTCATTTCTTTCTGTGCTTTGTTGGAATCTGGCTATCTGCTTACAGCTATTGAGGAAATTCAGCCTTTTAGAAGGGGTTTATGGCCTTTTTCATATCTAAATAGGATGAACAGTGGATATAAACTTGCCAAGGCAGAAATATGTTGATAAATCACAATGTGTATTTGTGGAGGGTTGTGCATCTCTTGGTTGCAGCTTGCTAAATAGGCCATTTAGGAATCTTCTTTCAATGCTTTTTTCTTGAGCACTGCCTGGGGTGGTGAAAAAGCAGAGGGCAAGCCTTTGTCTGACGCCAAAAATGTCTTCAGTGAAGAGGCCAAGAGGAAGGGTAAGTGAAAGCCTGAATGAGTGGGAGGAGGAGGGGTTCTTTGGGCTAAAAGGCTAATGGGATTGAATAACCTTCCTTATTACTGGCTGCTGCTGCGGGAGTCGTACTGCATCGCCATCTTGAGCTTGTTGCTGTTTTCTCGCGTCTTGGTTATTTGTTATAGCCTGTAGGCCTTAAGGTGGCATTTTAGTGAGCGATTCTAAACCCTCCTTCCTTTCCCAGTGCTGCAGCACTGCTATGAAACCTTTGATGAGGCAGGTATAGAAAGATATCCAGTGAAACCCACTGGAATCAGCATGAAAATGTGTTTGGAAATTCCTGGTGTTTTTTTCCCTTGCTATAGTCAGAGGCATGTTTACGGGTAAGAGCATAACAAAACTGTAATCTAAGAATATGTTGATGAATGCGTGTTTTAAGAGGATATTCTTTTTAAAATGCTATTGGTATGCTTTCTGTGATATTGCTAAAATATTAATAATTTTAATGTAAAACTATAAACTTGGTGTTTTTCTTTTTCAGAATTGCTTGAGCAAAATATTGTAATATAGAAAGAGGAAAAAAAATTCTCCTTTAACTCTTTCCCCGAAAAACTAAAACTTTCTCTAATTTTAAGTATGGGAATGTCTGTTTACTAACTAGCTGTGTTGCCGCATAGATTGCACATTAAAATGATTTAAATGATTTCAGGTTCTAGTTCCAGTTTCTTATAAAGCAGAGAGGCTTTGTTTTTCTGAAAATCATAATAAACTGTTGGGAGTAGTCATTCTGAATTAAAATTATTATTTAAAATTTATTAATAATTTTCAGAGTTCCGGAGTGAAGAGGAAAGAAAAGACTTTTATTTATTCCAAACGCCCAGAATATTTACATGATTAAATTTGAATTAGCTCTATTTATAGGACAAGATTTGAATCAGCTAATCAAGAATGCTAAGAAAATATCAGCGAATCCATATTATCTTTCTTTTAACCTTCATTTTTAAAGACAGTACTTGAGCTTTCTATTTTATACCTGCACTAAGTTTTAGATGAGCAAAATGTTTAATTTTAAATCTTAGCACTCATATATATTTGCTCATGTATTTTACTTCTTGAAGCTTAATTCTAATTTTTTGGTTATTTATGCTATTTGTGTTTAAATGTGCCTTGGTATATTATTATAAAAATTACTTTGATTTCTCTAGCCTCCATCTTCCAAGAAGAGTGATGGTTCTGGGACATATACTAAGTTGCAGAATTCCCAGGTGAGGATCATGTCCGAGAAGAAGCAGAGAAAAAAGGTGGAATCAGAAAGCAAGCAGGAAAAGGCTAATCGTATAATATCAGAAGCCATAGCAAAAGCAAAGGAGCGTGGGGAACGCAATATTCCACGAGTAATGAGCCCTGAAAACTTTCCTAGTGCTTCAGTGGAAGGAAAAGAAGAAAAGAAAGGTAGAAGGATGAAATCCAAGCCAAAAGACAAAGAGAGCAAAAAACCAAAAACTTGTTCTAAGTTAAAAGAGAAGACAAAAATTGGGTAAGTTGGCTAAGAATTAAATCTTATTCCTTTGAGTATTTTGTAAAAATACAGTCTGTCTAATCTTTTACTTTTGATTTGCATGTGATATGTTTACTCCCACTTTGGAGGTTTAAGTTGTTAGATACTCTGTGTACCTCACTATCTTTTTGAATGAATTAGGTAATATTCCAGAATTTACTAAATTTTACTAGTCCGTGACCATACCTTTTTGTGTCTTAATGTTTATAAAGGGAATTTAAAATAGGGAAATATTTTATATATAAAACAGAAAAAGGAAAACCAAAACAAAACCCTTATTGCTATGCCAGTTCCATATTCACTTTCTTTATAAAAAAGAACTCAAAATTGTCTTTACCTCTTAGTTGTACTTCATTGCGCACGTTACAGTTTGAACACATAGTATTTACTCATAAACCCACAACTTTGGACTAAATGGAATACAAAAAACTAAGACTATTTAAATTAATAGTAAGCAGCTCTTGACTCTTACAGACTTACTCCCTTGCAGTCTTTCTGATTTACTTTATGTAATAAAGAGGCCAGGTGAGGATTAATGCTCCAAGAGAATTATAAAGACAGAGAATTGCTTTAGGAGGGTACATTAATCCTGGGTATTTTTATTTGACTACTTACCTAGTACATTTTCAAAAAATCAAATACAGTGTTTTTGTTTCATATGTATGTTTTACACTTAAGGGGTAAAAATAATCTAAGGCCAGAATAGTTCAGACTTGTGTTTGTGGGAATATTTGGTTATTTTTGAAGGCTGTATATGAAATTTTAGATAAAATTTGTTTCTTTTTTCCACACAAAAAAGTACACAATAAAGGGAAAATTCCCTTATAAAAAAATCTTTATTTACCGGAGAAATTATTGATACATTGTATAGATATTTTGAACTAATGCAATTTTGTAAATAATTAACTCTGCATTTTAAATGCAACCACCAAACTGAGATATATCATTCCTGATGGCTTTGAATCCAAACCATTAAATAACATGGACTCTCTTGTTGTGATAGAGTAATAATATTACTGATTTTGCATTTTATTTTCAGATAGCTAAAATGAAATTTGAAAGTTAGATTTCTGCTGCTTTTATATTTAAAGCTTTTGGTATGGAAGTATCTTGTTATTTCAATATTTTTCCTAGTTTTAATTTAGGAAACCCCATGTTTAATCCTTTAATGTGTTAAAAGTAACTATAATTAAAGTTTTCCAGTTTTAATTTGTACGGAGATACGGTCAAAGTAGTGGTACTATTTGGAGAAGACTATTTTAAAATAATACATAAAATATAGAGGAAATAGGTAGAGAAACCTCAAAAGTTAGAGTAAGTTTAAATTTTGAGGGACTATCTAGAGGTAAAAGATAACAAGTGAACCTGGTTAAGAAAAAACAGTATACAAGGGAAAAATTAGAAATAATTATAATAGAAAAACATGGATTTTTGAAAAGCATGGATTAATGTGGTAGGAAATAGGAATATATTACAGTACAGTGAGTATCCAACTGATTCTCTGACATATGTATTTTTGTCAGAAATAGGTAGATTATTAACAATAAATTATTTTAATATTGCAGAGCGTGATCAATTTAATGCTTGCTTTTAGAGATAGCATTCTTGAAAAAATAGGTGAGAATTGTACTGGAAAGATATTTACATGGTGAGATATTGAGTAACTGATAGAAGAAAAAACTCATTGAGAGTTACTGCTTTTTGATAAAGGAATTTATAAGTTGCAGGCAAGTGAAGCTTGCATATATATTATTAAGCTGTTGGAGTGAAACAATTTCTTGATCATCTTTATTGGATAGCCTAAGATGTTTACCATGTTAGAGGAAAAATCATAATTAGAATTGATATTCATATATAATCTAGAGTTCCATATTGGTCACTTGAAGTATTTCATCACTGTGCTTTCCAATAAGCCACTACATTTTATAATTTCTAATTTCCCAAGTTTTTAATTTTTCTGTTAAGAACCATTATTTAAATAGTTAAGTGTATTTGCATATTTTAATTAATAGTATTTCATGATGTATTAAACTTTTTCTTGTAAAGATTTTATTTTTCTATTAGGTTTAGAAGATTAGACTTTTGCTAATATCAGCTGATTTATATAAAATAAAATTAAAGGGTGTGCGTGCTAGAACTTAACCGTAAGCAATATGAAATATAAATTTCAGGAGTTCCCATTGTGGCGCAACAGGTTAAGAACCCAGGTGGTAACCATAAGGATGTAGGTTTGATCCTAGGCCTTGCTCGGTGGGTTAAAAGATCAGGCATTGCTGTGGCTGTGATGTAGGTCGGCAGCGGCAGCTCTGATCCTACCCCTAGCCTGGGAACTTGCATAAGCTGCAGGTGTGGCCCATTAAAAAAAAAAAAGGAAAGAAATACAAATTTCAAAAGTAACTAAATTTGTAAAAAAATAAGTTATGGTTGTTGTATAGTCTGAGTTGGTGTTTATTTTAACCCACGTATGTGATGATATAATCTAGGAAGACTAATCTGAAGAAAACCAAGCCTCAGCTTGCTCTTATGCTTGAAATTTTTCATTATTTCTGTCAGTTTCATAAATTAATTATTTTAATACAAGAAATAGAGTATCCTTTTCAGAGACTTTCATATAGTCCCGTTTAATCTTTGTGTGAGTTAGACTGGGCATGCAATATGATAATGTGGCTAAGTTCTTTGATTTAAGAGTCAGCACACTTATTCAGATTCTCCTTTGTCACTTTTAAGCAGCGTAACCTTGGACAAATACTTAACCTCTTCAAATTTTAGTTTCCTCATACATAAAATGAGGATAATGATAGTGCTTACCTTATAGTGTTATTTTGAGGATGAAATGACTTAATAATATTTAAAGCATATAGAGTAATACCTGTTAATAATATTAGTCTTTATTTTCTGAAAACATAAATAGCATATAGCTATTCAAGGAAAAGCCGAGGCCAGGCTTCGAACCTAAACTCTCACATATCTGCCTTGGTTCTCCTTCCACTAAGGCTCTGTTCTTAAGTAAGATCAATTTAAAAAAATCAAGCAGACAAATGAAAATAGAAACAGTTGCTACCTGGTAACTAGGATAATGGGTTAAATTATTAATGTGTTTTCTTTCATATGAGTATGCATGTTTTTCAGGTTAGCTAAAAGTAGCATTTAGGACAGGTAAATTTTGTTTGAAATATGCCTGGTATTTGAAAGGAATTACATGGATATGTGTCAAGATGTGAGTTGAAATGGAAATGGGAGGTGAAAAATGAAGTGGGAGGTAGGACTGGAAACAAACTTTTTATACTTTGACTTTTGACTTTTTTCAGGATCTTGGCAGTCAGGTTTTAACGAGCTGCCTTTCAAGTAGAAAGTAGTAGTCAGTGCATAATAGATACTCCATGAATGGAATAGAATGAGTTTAATGGATGGAAGATTAAATATTAAATGATACCAAATGGTTGCATTTGATTTGCTAAATCAAAAACAGAAGTGGCAGGAGTTCGTGTTGTGGCTCAGTGGGTTACTAGGAACACAACTAGTATCCATGAGGATACAGTGGGTTAAGGATCCAGCATTGCCGCAAGCTGTGGTGTAGGTCGCAGATACAGCTCAGATCTAGCATTGCTATGTCTGTAGTGTAGGCCTACAGCTGCAGCTCTGATTTGATCCCTGGCCTGGGAACTTCCATATGCCACACGTTCGGCCCCCTCAAAAAAGGAAAAGAAATGGCAAGCTAATCCTTCAGAAAATCACAAGGACGAAACTAATGGTTTAGTAATAATAGAGTTAAATTCCAAAATAAATTCTAAGACTCCTGGTAGAATTTACTTATGGCTCTCTATTCAGCTTTAGATTGTATAATAAAATGTCACATGATTTGATTGAAGAATTTTTAGATTTGTTTTATAACTGACATTTAAATTGTTTTCACACTGTCATTTATAATTTACTTCTTAGCATTAGATTATCAGACTGACAAGTAGAATGCCTTGTGACCCTATAAATGTAATCAGTAAAAGTATTTCATGATTAAAAGTTAAAAAGTTTTTGTATTCATAATTATTCTTTCTGTTTGTTAGAAGAGTGCCAGTTATCAGGTACTTAAAGTGGCTGTTCTCGTTAATTAAGATAGAAAATGTCTAAATCAGGAAATATTCAGTCAAGTAAAAATTACGGATGTCATGTTATAAAGAAAAACAATAAAACATTAAGATCTGGAAGTTATATTGTATCCTTTTTTGCCATTGTTGTTTTGAACCCGCAAGAAGAAAGAAGAAAATAACATTTGTTAATTACTTACCACCATATATATATATATATATATATATATATATATATATATATACACACACACACACACACACACATATATGTATGTAGGTATTCGTGTGTGTATTTTTAAATAAAACTGTCATGTACGTGTGTCCAGGCGAGGGGCTGCATTTGAGCTGCAGCTGCTGGCCAGCACCACAGCCATAGTAATGCCAGATCAGAGCTGCATTTGCTGACCTGCGCCACAGCTCTTGGCAACACTGGATCATTTAACCTATTGAGCAAGGTGCCCGGGATCGAACCTGTGTCCTCATGGATACTAGTCAGTTTGTTACTGCTGAGCCACAGTGGGAACTCCTGAAACAAGCTATGTTTTGATACTTAGTTCTTCATGCCTGAATATCTTTTGCTGCATTTTGCCAACATTGATATCAGATCCCTTTAAGATTTTTTTTTGGTCTTTTTGCCTTTTCTAGAGCCGCACACGCGGCATATGGAGGTTCCCAAGCTAAGGGACCAATCGGAGTTGTAGCCACCGGCCTACGGCACAGCCACAGCAATGCGGGATCTGAGCGGCATCTGCGACCTGCACCACAACTCATGGCAACACTGGATCCTTAACCCACTGAGCGAGGCCAGGGATCGAACCTGCAACCTCGTGGTTCCTAGTCGGATTCGTTAACCACTGAGCCACTACGAGAACTCCATCCCTTTAAGATTTTAAAAAACAAAATTTGTATAAAACCTTTATAGTTAATATATTCTGTGTTATTTTGTTGCTGTACTTTCGTGATGTTTGTAAGAATAGCAGAGTATCAATTTATTTGAAGAGCGTATCTAAAATGAAATTTTATTTTAAAATTAATATAGTGAATTCTTTGAATTCATGATGGAAGAATGGAATGTTCTTTGGTAATTGGGTGTTTTACTTAATTTTATATTATTCTATTTTTGGATTTCCTCTAGACAACATTTTGGCTATCAGTTGTCCTTGTACAGGCAGTAGAAATTTCATTTGAATATCAATAAACTTCAACCTTAATTTTCTAAGAGATAATTAGTTTCATAATTCTCTATTGATATTAAATATCAATTGATGGGTTGAAGTATAATATTTCATTTTAAAATCAGTAAGGGGAGTTGCCATTGTGACGCAGTGGAAACAAATCTGGCTAGTATCTGTGAGGATGTGTGTTCAATCCCTGGCCTCGCTAGGTGGGTGAAAGATCCTGCGTTGCCATGAGCTATGGTATAAGTTACAGATGGGGCTCGGTTTCTGGGTTACTGTGGCTGTGGTGTAGGCTGGCAGCTGAGCTCTGATTCGACCCCTAGCCTGCGAACTTCCTTATGCCACAGGTGCTGCGGCCCTTAAAAAAAAGGCAAAAAAATTCGGAGTTCCCGTCGTGGCTCAGCACAAACAAATCCTACTAGGAACCATGAAGTTCAGGTTCGAACCCTGGCCTTGCTCAGTGGGTTAATGATCTGGTGTTGCTGTGAGCTGTGGTGTAGGTCGCAGACGTGGCTCGGATCCTGTGCTGCTGTGGCTATGGCATAGGCCAGCAGCTGTAGCTCCAACTTGACACTTAGCCTGTGAACCTCCATATGCCACAGATGTGGCCCTAGAAAAGCAAAATAAATAAATAAAAATTGTTGCAATTCTCACCTAAAATTAAAAAAAAGGCAAAAAAATATCAATAAGGTATGTTGGATATAGTAGAGTAGGCATAAAGAGGCCTTTATTGTCCTTTACTAGACTTGTGATTTTTGGCAGTTTGTTTTTTCTAGGGCTAAATTTTCCCTATTAGTTTAGTGGGACTGATGTCTGCCTTGCCTGTCTATGAGTTTTTCTCAGGATCAACTGAGAAATTGTAGACAAACACACTTTGAAATTTTGTGTTCTATAAGTATTAAATAGTTTTATTATTCTGAATATTTGTCACTAGAGTTGTCTTCGCTAATTATTTTGAGACATTGGTTCCCAAGTCTGATGGGAATTTCCTCAAAGTCTGATTGGGGTCCCACTTACTAGATGAGAATTCTGGACTTGGAACCTACGAATCTGTGGTTTTGTTTGTTAGTTTTTAGCTTGATCTAATCTCATACTTGCAAAAATAGGTAAGAGTTCTCTTAGGCTTTTTACCCAGTTTCCTCAAATGTTAACGTCTTACGTAACCTGAGCACAATGATCAAATCCAGGAAGTAAACATTTACACAATCCTAGCTTATTTACAGACCTCATGCAAGTTGTGTCAGTTGTTCCTTTTTTTTGGCCAGGATCCTGTTCAGGATCCCACATTTCATTTTGTTACCATATTTCTTTACACTCCTCTACATTGAAATAATTCATCAGTCTTTGTCTTTAATGACATTTTCAATTTTGAAGTATACTGGCTAATTATTTCATAGAATGTCTCTCAAGTTGGTTTGTCTTATTTTTCTCATTAGGCATCTGTATTTGTAACAAATAAGTTCCTTATGAAGCCTGTCTCACACATTTAGGAATTACTGATCAATACCAACCAAATGTTTGTTCCCCTTTGTAGTAGCAATTTTATACCATTTTAGAACTTATAATACGCTGATATGATTTCATTATTTCTAAGAATTAGTGTTCTGTGTAAGTAACCATAGTGTGCGTGTGTGTATTTTAACTCAGAATTATGTCAGTCAAAAATGACTTAAAAGTTTTAGAATCTACTCTTCCTACCATGGAAATGTAACTTTTTTTTAACAGAGTGGGCATGTGAGCTTCAGAGGTTAAGTAGGAAACTACTTATGTAAAATATTTCTTACAGTTAGAATTTGACAGATATTTATGCATGGATTACAAATAGTTAATGAGTTTATGAGATAGGTTGCTATTCCAGGCCTACAGAAAATATTGGAAGGATGGAGTTCCCATCCTGGCTCAGCAGTTAATGAACCCGACTGGTAGCCATGAGGACGTGGGTTTGATCACTGGCCTTGCTCAGTGGGTTAAGGATCTGGCATTGCCATGAGCTGTGATACAGATCACAGACATGGCTTGGATCTCACGTTGCTGTGGCAGTGGCATAGGCCGGCAGCTACAGCTCCGATTCTACCCCTACCTAGCCTGGGAACCTCCATGTGTCACGGGTGCAGCCCTAAAAAGACAAAAAAAAAGGGAAATATTGGAAGGAAATGTAGAATATATGAAAAATAAAATTTGAGAGTTTTTTGTTTTTAGTACAGGTTTTCAAATAATACAATAAAGGTTTATCTAAGGTTATCTAACCTACTCTCCACCAAAAGGTGTGGTGTTTAATATTAATTTGGTAGCATTTAGTAATATTTAGGCAATATCTATTTATAAAAATAATGTTTAGGCAGCTTAGTCCACTGTCCTTAGTGAGTTTTTATTTAATTATACCACAAGAAAGGAAAAATAGAATCTCTTCACAGTATTCATAAATACAAAAAAATTAAAATATCCCTGTTTCTGATTTCATTGACGTGTTTATTCAATGGGATTTGAGTCTTTAAGCAGCCACATAGATGCCATATCAGAATATATATTTCATATACAGAATTTGCTTAGCTTACCAAACACTGAGAAAACACCTTTTTAAGCAGTATGTTGAAGGGTATTAACAGGCCTTGATCTCCATTTTCATAGGAAATTATTATTTGAATAACCACGTTCCCTTAATCCATGTTGTCCTCATCTACAAACTAGTCTAAAATATGTGTATAAGTTTGGTGATGGATAGGAAGTGGGGGGGGGGGTGCATGAAAGCTGTATTTCTGCCAGTCTGGTTTACTTGAGGTTATCCCTAACCTTGCCTTAGATGGTATTAAATAACAATAAGTAGCATAGTGGCTTCGCTTAGGAGGAGGTTGTTATCTGAAGAGAAAGCATGGCAGGAGGCTTCTGGGAAACTAATAAATGCCTTGTTTCTTGATCTAGAAGCTGTTATTCATTTATGTTCAGTTTGAGAAAATTCACTGAGCTACACTTTTTGATGTGTGCACTTTTCTGAATCTACATTGTACCTTATTATTAGTACACTAGTAGTTTTACGGAAAGTGAAGGATTGCCTTTGGGGGCATTTTGAGATTTTAACATCTGTGGGATATCCATATGGATGTTTCTAAGAAACAGTTGGTTCTATGAATCTGAAATTTGGGTAAAGATAAAAACTAGGTTTGAGAATCTTCAGTTTCTAAATGGTAAGTTAAGAATAGATTAAATTAGGAGTTCCCTGGTGGCACAGTGGTTCAGGATCTGGTGTTGTCACTGCAGCAGCCCTTGTTGCTGTTGTGGTATGGGTTCCATTCCTGGCCTGGGAACTTCCACATGCTGTGGACATGGCCAGGACAAAAAGAGTAGATTCAATTAAATTTCCCAGGAATAGTATATAGAGAGGGAAGAAGGCTGAAGACAGAACTTTGAGAAATACCAAGGTTTTAAGGGACTGGTGGAAAAGACTGAATTCTGCTGAAAAGCCAAGGAAGTTTAGTAAGAACCAGAAGAATGTCATGAATCTGAGAGTACAGATAAGGAAAAAGTGATTAGTTATGTGTTGATAGATAAAACTTGTAATTACATTTCCATTGGATTCAGCATTACAAAGGTCATTTGTGACCTTAGACATAAGGAATTCATGCTTCAGAGTGAGCATGTTTAATTTCTATCTCAGTTCTTACCATTGGGGTGACTTTATTTTTTTAGGGCCACACCCACGGCATATAGAGGTTCTCGGGCTAGGGGTGGAATCGGAGCTGAAGCTGTTAGCCTACACCCCAGCCACAGAAATGTGGGATCTGAGTCGAGTCTATGACCTACACCAC
Organism: Catagonus wagneri; assembly: GCA_004024745.2. Lineage (NCBI taxonomy): Eukaryota > Metazoa > Chordata > Mammalia > Artiodactyla > Tayassuidae > Catagonus > Catagonus wagneri. Next base: position 2,424,353 of record PVHT020000180.1, read on the forward strand.
AGCTCATGGTAGCACTGGGTCCTTAACCCACTGAGCAAGGCCAGGGTTCGAACCTGCGTCCTTATGGATGTTAGTCAGATTTGTTTGTGCTGAGCCACGACAGGAACTTCCTGGTGTGACTTTAAACAAGTAATTTAACTTCTCTAAGCCTCAGTTTCCTCTTATTATTAAAATAATAGTATTTGCTTCTCAGGGTTGTGTGAACACTGAGAAAATGCATATATATGGGTAGAGGCTAACTTAGTAACCACTGAATAGAATGGAAGCTGTGACTATGAAAAGTAATTTAAGAGTTCAGATTATAGTAGATTGAGGAATGAAAGACACAGTCAGTACAGATGACTTTTGAGAACCATGGATAAGGAGGAAGAGCAAAATCATGTGGTTTATAATAGTAAATATGACCTCAAGCTAGATTTTCATTTTAGGAGGGAAACCAGAGTCAGGAAGAGGGGCCAGAAGAGAAAGGAAATGATCAGTAGAAATAGGGAGAAGGAATAGGTTATAACCATTGTTGGTTCCTTAATGTTGTTTCAGAGTTTCCTTTTGCACTTCCTCTGATTTCCTGGTTCCAATATAGGCTATGTTTTTACTCTCATTTATTGTGAAAGAGTGGAGATGAGATACCAAATACGAATTACCATTATCCTGTTGAAGGTGGTAATCATAACAATAGAAAGATATCCTCAGAATAAATCATTTTGGAATTTTTTTTTTCTCACCTCACATCAACACCAAGTCCTGTTGTTTCTTATTCTGTGGTGAAAAATTGTCTTTCTTCCCTCTTCATCCACACTACCATGGCCCTGTGTTTCATTCTTCATCTCTCACATGAATTGCCAGCCTTATCATTTTTCCCTGACTTGCATTTTACTTCCTTGAAGTTGCATTGCTTTCTTTAAAATTCTCTTTTCCTTCAATTTTATTGAGATGTAGTTGACATATCATACTGTATTCGTTTAAGGTGTACAACATAGTGATTTGATATGTGTATATATTGTGAAACTCTTACCACAGTAAGCTCACTTAACATCTGTCACCTTACATAGTTGTATATTTTTTCTTATGATGAAAAATTTTAAGATCCACTCTCAGCAACTTTCAAATATATGATTCAGTATTATTAGCTGTAGTCACCATGCTATATGTTATATTTGTTTAAAATCATGCATCTGGAGTTCCTGTCGTGGCTCAGTGGAAACAAATCTGATTAGTATCCATGAGGATGCAAGTTTGATCCCTGGCCTCATTAGTGGGTCAGGGATACGGTGTTGCTGTGAACTGTGGTGCAGTTTGCAGACGCGGCTCGGATCCTGGGTTGCTGTGACTATAGCGTAGGCCGGCAGCTGTAGCTCCACTTTGACCCCAGCCTAAGAACTTTCATATGCCACGAGTGCGGCCCTAAAAAGCAAAAAAAAAAACAAAACAAAAAAAACCTTACATCTTCCTATTGCTTTATTTTTATTCATTCATTCTAAAATATTTCAGTGCCGTTTGTTATCAGTAGTAAACAAGACAGATTTCTTTTTAAATACCTGCTAGCTTTAACTAGCTTTAAATTAAAGCCTTAACTCCTTGTATGTAATACAAAGGCCTTCTGTGATGCTGACCTATCTAGAGGACCATCTCTCTGCTTCTTCCTCCTGTAGTACTTTGTGCATTCCTGACATACTCTTATCACTGCATAGCCTCATTCTTCTGTGGTGTCCCCCTGCCTGGAATGTACCCTGCTTTTCCTTTCATAATTCACTTCCTTATCTCAAACTTTACCTTCTCTGTGAAACCTCTTCCACTCTTCAGTAAACATAAGCATTTCTTCCTTTGTGTTCACAATACCTCTTGTACTAACTTCTCCTTTAGAATTTTAGCTGAGATCATATTCCAACAATGAACTGCTAAGGTTAGGAACCATGTCCACTTTATCTTCACATCCTTGAACCTAGGAAAGTGTCTGGCATATCATAGTTAGATGTAGTCGAGAAATAAGTATGTGTTAAAGACTGCTCAGAGCTAACATATTATCTCACTTAATTCTCAAGAACAGTAGAGGTAGCTCTTGTAATGTCCCTATTTTCCAGACAAGGAAACTATCAAGTAATTTGCCCAGTGTTTCACAGGTAAATGGTGAAATCAGGTTTTAAATCTTTGACACTATGATTTCAAAGTGCATCCTCTTAACCCCCAACTTTTCCCTTTTAATAATCGTTAAGAAAATTTTGAGTTATTTCTGCTTTGTCATACCTGAAAGTATTTTGGAAGTTTTCTATGTTTGGAATACAGATATCTAAAGTAAGATTTTACTGGTTAGCAATTAACTTGGTTTGGGACTAGTGTAGTGCTTGAAGATCATGCCCTCCCATCCATTGAACTAGATAAGGAAATGTGGGAGCTCAGTACTTCTGTCTTTAATCAGAAGAAAACATAGAGGGAGTTCCCTGGTGTCCTTACCGTTAAGGACTCTGCTGTCACTGCTACTGCTCAGGTTATTGCTGTTGCGAGGTTCAGTCCTGGGCCTGGGAACTTCTGCATGCCATGGTTGCAGCTTAAGAAAAAAAAAAGGGGGAGGGAAAAACATTTCACATATTTTCGTTTTAGATATTTTTTTTTTTTTTTTTTTTTCTTTTTGGACATCCCACAGCATATGGAGATCCCAAGCCAGGGATCAGATCCATGCTGCAGTTTCAACATACACCGCAGCTGTGGCAGTGCCAGATCCTTAACTCACTGTGCCGGGCCGGGGATCAAACCTTCAATCCCGTTGCACCACAGCAGGAACTCTTTATTTACTGTGTTTTAATATACATACTGTAGAAATATAAAAAAGGAAAAGAAAGTTCTTACTCTTTAGGAACATCAAGTACAGCCAAAAGAAGGTTTAGCATAAGTGAAATAAAGAACAATTAATCATTAAAGTTTTTTAAGGGAAAATTTACCCTAGGGTAGGGAGAAGTAGAGACTTAGAGATTCGGAGTTCCCATCATTGCTCAGTGGAAATGAATCTAACTAGTATCCATGAGGACACAGGTTTGATTCCTGGCCTCACTCCGTGGGTTAAGGATCCGGTGTTGCCATGAGCTGTGATAGAGGTTGCAGACGCAGCTCGGATCTGGCATTGCTATGGTGCAGGCCGGCAGCTGTAGCTCCAGTTCCAGCCCTAGCCTGGGAATCTCCATATGCTGTGGCTGCATATGGAGCACCCACATATGCTTTTTTAGGACAAAAAGACAAAATAAACCTTTAATTATTAGTTATATTACCTGATATTTTTCTCACGAAAAATAATCCTGAGTCTAAGAAACAAAATAGAACTTGATTGCCTTTCTATTCTTAGAAATATGTTAACTGTAGTATGGATTTATATTTGTTCCATTGGAATAGAGTTTGTTATTTGAAAATGTCATTGTGGGATTTCATGATAAATATCATCTTTGGTTGGACATTAAAGTGATATAAAATGGAAGAAAGTGTATCATGGCAATCTCAGTTTGACCAAAAATGGAAAAAAAAAGAGATCTCACTGTTTATTCTTTTCCTCTTAAAACAGCAAACTCATTATTACATTGGGTAAGAAACAAAAAAGAAAGAATGAGTCTTCAGATGAAATATCTGATGCGGAACAGATGCCACAGCATACATTCAAAGAGGAAGACTCTCAAGTGAGTGTTAAAAGTTTTTCTGAGAAATTAAGCACTGACAGAATTATTTAGATAGCGTAATACTGCTTTATGGATATTTATACTATAGCTTAGTGGTAAAAATACATTTTAATGTATGGTAGAACTTTTATGACAGCATTTTTATAATATGGTCCTAATAATATTACTGTAAAACATTAGACCTGGGAGGAAACCTACACATCCTCTCCAAACCCCTCAGTTTTCAGATAATGAAACTGAAGCCCAGAGAGTTTAAGTAACAATCCAAAGTCTCTAATGGCTTTTGGCTTGGAGAAGTATCTAGTGATATTACCCTGTATTTCTAGAGTGCTTGTGAATTAACTTGATGGAGATGTTAAATTTTAAAGTCATATACAAATAATAAAGTAAGTGGGTTGAATCGTTCCTAGATAATTCCTCTGTTCTGCTTCTATTGAAGAATAGGTAAACAATTTATTAAAAATCCCCTAATGCAGACACAAATACTGTGCATTTTGCCTTTTTTTTTTTTTTTGAATAGGTGGATATTCCAAATAACCCTTTGAAGTTAAAAAAATATATATATAGTGAAGGTCATAATAATTCAGGCCACCCTCTGCTCTCTAATAATTAAAGTACGACTCTAGGCCCTAGGGGTGGTGGCATTTGTTGCATTATGGGGCCAGAAAGCCCCTGAATGGCCTTTCTTCTTCCTTATGCAGCTTCTTATCCAATGGGAGAGTAGTGGCTCAAGGCTCCTGGGCTGCTGCAAGAGTTGAGGTAAGGGCAGTGACTGAAGCTCCTAATATTATATGGCCTGGCTTTTTCTTCATATGTTATCTTTAACTCAGGCACACTTACAATTAATTTATTCAACATGAGGAAATTTAGTTAAATTTTTACTAAAATAATGCTGGCCATTTTTCCATTATGTAATTACCAAACAGTGAAATGGTAGAATAGGTTAACATGCGCATTTCTTCCGTATTTCACTGTAGTTAACTAGGTTGCTTTGACAGATGTGCTACTTTAACAAAAAATAATGGGGAAGGAAAGAAATATTTTCTAGTAAACAATTGTAAATCTTTATTATTGAAATATTTTAAAATATATTATTATATAAATATATAAAAGTATCTTTCAACCACAATGGGTTGTCAAAATTTGAAGACTTGAGAAGTAACTTAAGGGGAGCTCCTGTCGTGGCTCGGCGCAAAGAACTCGGTAGGCTAACTATATTTAGAGACTTGTCATTTTTTTTAAACCCCCTGCAGCTTTTAATTATTATAGGAAACAAGTGATACGTTATCATAATGAAGTATTTAGTCATTTAAAAGCATGTTTCTGACCTCTTATGTAAAGTGCTGCTGACTGATCAATTGAAGCCTTTAAGACATAAGAAGAAAAAAGCTAGAAAAAAAAATTTGAAGAAAGAATCTGTCACTGTTTTAAGTTATGCTTTGAAAAACATGGAGGAAGAAAGCCTGAAAAAAAGTTAGCCTAAAATGTGGACATTCAAAATAGTTTTTGTATTTTTTAAAGTGGTAGAACTGTTGTATGACAGGGAAGGATAATTGGTGAGAGTGCCACCTTACGTAACTTTGCCTGCTATATAACTATATATACTCTAGTGGAATACAATCTGTGGTGAAATCAGCTGTAATCATCTAACTCATAGAGTTTTTTAAATTACTCAAAGCCTGATAAAAGTGCCTGATGAAGGTGCACTTAATGTAAGTGGCTTCTCATTCTATCCTGTGAAGAATTACCTGCATGTGCATTTTTGTGAGTTGAAGGGATTCTTTCAGGCCACTCATTCACTACTTACCAAGGACTAAGTGAGGCATTACAAAGTACCAGTATATGCCTGAGTGACCAAAAGAAAACTTCAGTGCTGAAAAACCTACAAAATCTTTTAAAAAGTGTACTGAATTATTCCTACATGTCATTATCTAGGAAATTTGTGCCTAGTGAAACATAACATTGGTAATACATGTTATTGTTAGAATAATAGATGTCATGAATGGTTATTAATTTCAAACTTTTCTTGAGAATTAAGAACTATGTAATGCCTTTAGTAGAATTCCAAACATTCCTTTATCCAAGTATTAGAGATGCATAGAATTTTCCCTCCCAGGGAATAATAAATATTCCATATCTTGTCTACAACAGAACGTGGAAAATTTGGATTTCTGGAACTCCTTTTTTGTAATGTTTATATGCCACTCTCCCATGATGACAGAAGTATTACCTTGAGTTTTGAAAATGTAAATCTCTTCATGGCTAAGAGCTGGCGACCCATCCTAAGTGGGGCATGGAGTTTAATACTCATTTGGCTGAGCTGCCTCACCACAATAGTGCCTTTCAGTAGTTCACTACTGTAAAGAGAAAGAGACAGAAACAGACTAAAGGCCACTGCAGCCTTCCTGGATACAAATAGCAGTTTGTCCCCACACTGCCACATTATTCAGCAATTTTTGTCATGGCTGTGGAAGTACAAAAGACGTACCAAATTGAAGACATTGGCAGAAACCAAAAGGAGAACACTTGGGTTATTCTGTTGGTTGCATGTTGTGGTAATGTCACGGGAGTTACTTAATACACAGAAGAATAGTAAAAGGAAGAAGAATATGGAGCAGTAGAGCAACAGTTGTCTGAGATGCTTCTGTGCATGAGATTTCAGAGAGGTGAGCAAAAGCAAATATACGTCCTTAGGGATTTTCAAGGCATTATGAGATTTGTTTTTATAACGGGAACATCAAATATTAGATGTTTAGGGAGGTAAGTAAAGCCATATACATTTGATACCTGATTTTAAATTACTTAGATTATTTTAAAATTATGTTACTATGCATAATCCTTTTTAAAAGCTCACTTCTGTTTTTATGATAGTGGTGTTCTTTATTTTTAAGGGAAGATAGTAAAACACTGCTTCCTCCTCCAGTCACATATAATTATTTGGTAGATTTAGGACTTTGTTATTTTGTGTATCTCCCTTGAAACGTTTTATATTACTTTGGGTTTTTTTTTTTGTTTTAAACACAAGTTCATGGGTTTTATGTCAAATATTATTTAATTTCTACTTTTAGTTTTATGTCCCTGATTATTTAACCAATATTCATCTGATGTACTTTTTAGGTTTTGGGCAAAAACTGTTAAAGTATTAGTAATTTAAAATGTGTTTCCCAATCTGTGAAATAGTTAAATAAAAGAAATCTTTTTATTCTTAACAGTTTCTAAAGAAAAGTAGTAATGGTATTATTAATAATTGTTATTTGAAACTTTAGGAAGTAACAACTAACGTTTGTAAACCTTGGGCAAAGGGTAAATTTATAGTCCTTTAATTAAAAGGAAAAATGAGAAAAGATGTCTGTTGAATACAGTTCTGAAAATTTACAGAATTGCCGCACTTTAAGTATTTATTTTTCGTTTAAATCGTGTAAGTATGATCCTTATGGTTCATTACAGAAAAGAAGATCAAATCGACAAATTAAAAGAAAAAAATATGCGGAAGATACAGAAGGGAAACAATCAGAAGAAGATGTTAAAGGCTCCATGAAAATAAAAAAGAATTCAGCTCCTTTACCTGGTGAACAGCCTTTACAATTATTTGTGGTAAGACAGATTTTATTTTATTTTTTGTCTTTTTAGGGTGGCAGACACAGCACATGGAAGTTCCCAGACTAGGGATCTAATTGGAGCTGTAGCTGCCAACCTACACCACCATAGCCAGAGCCAGACCAAGGCCAGAACCAAGCCACATCTGTGACTATACCACAGCTCACAGCAACACCAGATCCTTCACCCACTGGGAGAGGCCAGGGATCATACCCACATCTTCATGGATACTAGTCAAGTTCATCACCACTGAATCACAATGGGAACTCCACAAGACAGATTTTAAACCATTCATAAAATGTTTTCAACCAACGTAAATTCTTTAAAATATTTTCATTTTCTTTCTTTCTAAGGTCTGCTTCAACTTTTTCTCCCAGATTCCATATTATAGTTAAAAGAACCATTAGTTATTCAGATCAGAAACCTAGGGATTTGTTCTCTTGCTCCTTTTATTTTTTTCTTTTTGGCCATGCCTTTGGCATGCAGAAGTTCTCTGGGCCAGGGAACAAACCCAAGCCACATCAGTGACAACACTGGATCCTTAACCCACTGAGCTACCAGGAAGCAACTTGTTCTGTTTTTATTTTAATCTTTGCTTCTTCATCTAATTTTCTACCACGTTTTCACCTCCTACATATACCTGTTCCTGAAACCCCTCCAAAATCTATCCTATTTCTAAATTAGTAGCCTAATTACTTTGTTTCTAATGAAAACTCCTCCGGTGGTGTCCTGAGTCTTAGAAAATAAGGATATCTTTTAGCACAGCATACAAAGCGTGTTGTGTATTTTCCTGGCCTTATGTCCTTCCACTTCTCTCCAAACCCCTAGTCCTTTAGTTTCATGAACATAGTTGCCTAAGTGGTATGTTTAGCACATTTATGTCTTTGCATATGTATTTTCCTCTTCGTACAATTCTGCTAATCTCCCATATCTGGATTGTAAACCAGCCATTTATCTCCTAGCGATCTAACACTTTGAACAAATACTCCTCTATGCCTGACCTTACTGATCTGCAAAATGGAGATAGTACCTCTACGGTGTAGTTGTAAGGATTAAATTAGTTAATATATATGTAAAGTGTTTAGAATAATGCCTGACACATTAGAAAGCATAATATATTTACTATGTTGATGATGCCAATGATGACAAGGCCAGTAACAAGTTTTTTTTCATTTTTATGTTCCTAACATTTAACCTGGTCCCTGGCACGTGTGTTGAATAAATGTTAAATTTTCGTGTGTTCATAAATATACTAAGTGTCAACTGAAAGAATTTTCAGAATATGTCATATTTTTTTCGTCCTTCACATAGGAGAATCCAAGTGAAGAAGACGCTGCAATTGTGGACAAAATACTATCTTCTAGAATTATAAAAAAGGAAGTAAGTAATGATACATTACACCTGATACTTTATTTGCAATGTCCTGATTATAAAAATCATAATTATTGAATTTATTTTCTTAGGTATCGCCTGGAGTGATGATTGATACAGAAGAATTTTTTGTAAAATACAAGAATTAGTAAGTATTTGAGTTAGAAAAATAATAGATATGGCTTAAGTATTCATTAACCTATTTAAATATGTTAAATTATGGTTTTTATTTTGTCTGCATTTTAAAATATTTATTATTGCATGTACTTAAAAATCATTAAAAAACAAAGACAGTTTGAAAATCTTGCATGTATAACTCGAATGTTTTTCCCCCAGGAAACATTAATTATTAACATTCAAATGCAGGACTATTTATAAATTATGCTTTTACAAATGATACTCATTTATTATACTGTTGAAGTTTTCAGTCTTTATTCAGTTTTTCTTACACTTCAGTGAAAGTGTTCTAAATAAAATTCCATTGGTTTCAAAACAAGATAGCTTTCGATTCATGACAAAACTGTTATGATGAAGAAATAAATGATGAGTCACATCTTGTTCCTCCTGTGATTCAGTCTACCATTTTTTTTCCTCTGTGGCAAATTCAGACCTTTCCACTACAATCCTCTTAGTACATAGTGATCGCAATGGCTTTATTTTAGAGATTATATGGAGTCTGTTGACATTAAATGAAATGACGAACTGCCTATTTGTAAAGTTGAAGGTAATATTTTGTTTTAGGTACTATGATTAAAAATCTAAAACATTGTTTTATATATCATCTTAATATATTGCTTTTATAAAAATTGTAGCTCCTATCTTCACTGTGAGTGGGCAACGGAGCAGCAGCTTCTGAAGGATAAAAGGATCCAGCAGAAAATCAAACGATTCAAATTGAGACAAGCACAAAGAGCACATTTTTTTGCAGACGTAAGAAAAAAAAATGTATTATGTTGAACTCAACACATGTAGTATTATGTATCAAAAATTTAAGTATTCATTTTAATTCTTAGGCTTAAATTGCTATCTGTTTGTTTTTTTTTTCCTCCAAATTTAGCTTGGAAAATAGCTAAAGCAGTCACGCTGGTAGTTCAGAATGGTAGATGACTCTTGTATTTTTAAATTAGCATGTATTTCAGTACTTTTTAGAGCTGAATTTGAGTGTGTTAATATATTAAAATGTTTTATTGGCAGAGTTATTCAAGTAATGGAAATAGTAATGCAGGTATCACGTACATCCTGATATGATACACTGAGAAAGGTAACGCGTACACACACGTGCGTGGAGTTATTCTGGTGCAGAATCCAGTCCAGCAGCACATAATGCATTTAGTTGTCCGGTCTCCTTTAATCAGTATTTCTTCTTTTTTTTTCCTTCCTTGGACATTTTTAAGAGTTTAGGTGGTTTATTTTTGTAGCATGTCCCTCAGTGAGGGGTTATCTGATGTTTCTTCAGCTTCACGTTACCCATTTTTTAAAAGAACACCACAGAAATGCTGTGGTATCTTTCTCAGTGAATCATATCAGGATGTACTTAATACCTATTTGTCCCATTACTGATGGTATTAACTTTACTCTCTAGGTTTGGGTATCTGATAGATTTTTTTTCCACCATGAAGCTGCTGTTATTTCTTTTAAAACTTTGACAATTGTAATGACCTGTTAGTTTATGGATGCTGGGAGGTTCCTCAAAAATTTCTCACTTCCTCAATCTGATATAGAAGTTTCTATTGAGCTGAAGATTTTAGACGTACTTAACTAATAATCTTTTAATTTTTCTTGAAGATTAATTTTTCTCATATGACTCAGGACCAACATAAATTTTAACTGTGCAGATTTTCTTAGAGTACCTTATTACTATTTTAGGTTTGGCCGTGCTCTTTGTTACCAAGTGTATCCTGTTTGTGGAGGTGGTAATATTGCTCAGGAAAGGTTTAAGATAGTGAGAATAACTAAATAAAGGCAGAGCCATGAAGTACTACAACATTTGGAGATTAAACAGAGGAGGAGAGGCATCAGAGAGCTGAGATGGGCTTTTGGAAGCATACAGGAGAAGAGAAGAAGATGAGAGAGAAGAAGCAATCTATTCAGAAGAGAGAAAAATGAGTATAAAATCATGAAGTTGTGGGGGAATTCCTTGGTAGTCTTAGTGATTAGGATTCAGCGCTTGCACCGCTACAGTCCAGGTTCGATCCCTGGTCTAGGAATTGAGGTTCCACTTCAAGCCATGGCCAAAGATAAAAATAAAGAAAAAATTTTAAATTAAAAAGCAAACATGAAGGTATGATAGAACATGGGGTTTGAAAAGCATTTGTTTTTATACTCCTGGAGCATAAAATTTGGGGTACAGCTGTGTTAAGCAATAGAAGATGAAGCTGGAGGAAAAGGTATGAGCCAAAAGTAGTGTGGACTTGAATAGAGTCTGTGGAGGATTTGAAGCAGCAGAGCAATATGTAAGGTTTATATTCGAGAACAATTACTATGGGGACAATGTGAAAACGAATTAAAGAGGAGGCAAGACAGTAGTTGGTGAGTGGTTAGGAAGGCATTTGTAAAGGTCCAAATAAGAAGCGATGGGGCAGTGAGAATCAGGGGGGTGGAACCAGTTTGTTTTAGATAAAAATAAAATCTGTATGAATTGATGACTTAAGAGCTATGGGGGATACAAAAAGAGAAAGTATCTAAGATGACTTCTCCATTTCTGGCTTGTGTAACTGGGAGTAGGGCATGGACCCGGTGCTGTTACCATTAATCCAATTAGAAACTATAGGAAGAAGTGTAACTTGAAGGGTAAATGAGTCCAGTTGAATTTGAGGTAGCTCTGAGAGTTTGCATTAGTTAGGTAAGTAGGTCTTAAGCACAAGAACCATCAGCAGGCCAGAGGATGGTAGTGAAAGAAAGGTACAGAGGCTCCCTATAGGAAAATTTTAAGGAACACATCTTTTTTTGGTTTGTTTTTTGTTTTTTTAGGGTCGCACCTGTGGCATATGGAGTTTCCCAGGCTAGGGGTCAAATCAGAGCTGCAGCTGCCAGCCTGTGCCACAGCCACAGCCACAGCAACGTGGCATCCAGGCTGCATCTGTGACCTGCACCTTAGCCCACAGCAACGCCAGATCCTTAACCCACTGAGCAAGGCTAGGGATTGAACCTGCATACACTTGGATACTAGTCAGATTTGTTTCTGCTGAGCCACGACGGGAACTCCAAGAGTACATCCTCTAGAGTAACTTACTTGTCTAGAGTACCTTATTTTTTTGGTGTTTTTTAGCTGATTTAATTATATATAACTTGGTGATTCATAATATACACAAATATCCTACATATTTGGAAATTAAAGTGGAAATATTCTGTTTCTTGGAAATTAATTAAAACGTGTTTGTTCTGTAGTGAATAGCTAGTAGGTATATCTTTTTTTACTTTCATCTTTCCACTTCTTTGTCAAATATCAGTTAAGTTACTTTTTAATTTTAGATGGAAGAAGAACCATTTAACCCCGACTACGTTGAAGTAGACAGAGTTTTAGAAGTCTCTTTTTGTGAAGATAAAGATACTGGTGAGGTAAATATTTGGTAGAAATACTTTTTTATGTAATTCAAGAAAACCTAAAACCTTCCAAATAATGAAACAATACATTTTTAAAGTTAATGGCCTAAAAACTCTAAAAAAAAGTTTCGTAAGTTTTTATTGATGTAGGTTAATAAAATTAAACTATTTCTGGGGATTCTCATTTAAAACTGTTTCTTACTATTCTTTTTCAAAATGGTAAAATGAAAAAAATCTTTTACAGCCTGTTATTTACTACTTAGTAAAGTGGTGCTCGTTACCATATGAAGATAGTACTTGGGAACTGAAAGAAGATGTAGATCTTGCAAAAATAGAAGAGTTTGAACAATTGCAAGCTTTGCGGCCCGACCCAAGACATTTGGTAAGAACATATCTTGGGGTCATAAAGTCTTAACCCTTCTTTATTCCACAGGTTTAATGTAATTTTTGAATTTTTATTCTTGAGTATACAATTAATACTCTATTTTTAAAACTACTGTATAGTATCATCTATGTGTTAATGTAATTATTCCTCCATTAGTGGAAACTCCGGTTTCTTGCTATTATAAATAATGCTACAATGAACATTGAGTCCTCATACAAGTTTCTGTAAGATAAATCAAAACTGTAATTATTTGGTCAGCATATGTGCATTTAAAAATTTGATAAGTATTTCCTTCAAAATTTCCCTTCAGAAAAGTTGCAAATACTTCTACCTTAACTAGTAATTTCCCACTACTTTTTCTCTCCTGTCATTTATAAAAATGTCAAGAATATTAGTTTCAGATCTAAACAGTTATTAATTCTCTATCAAAGAAGAATCCTTATGCCCACTTTGCCCTTTGTTTTTTGTAAACCAGTTATTTCATAACTAAATAGCTGTTATCTTTTTTTAATTTTTTTTTAGGGCCAAGGCAAATGGGAATTCCCAGGCTAGGGGTTGAATTGGATCTATAGCTGCTGGCTTACATCAAAGCGACAGCAATGCTGGATCCTTAACCCACTGAGCAAGGCCAGGTATCAAACCTGCATCCTCATGGATACAAGTCGGGTTCATTATCTTTGAGCCATGATGGGAACTCCTACTTATTTTTAGGGAAACTTTTATGTAGAGTACTGTAAAGGCAAACATAAATTAAGTATATTGATCTCTTATTGATATATTAATATCTCTTCCCTACTCGAAAAAAAAAAAGCCTTGAGTCAGTTACTGATTTTTCTAGTACAAAGACTATCGATTTCTAGATGGATATGGCAAGTTGTGATATTTTAATAATTATGTAATTTTTTCTTGCATTTCTTTAAAGCACAGGATTGTCTTATGAATCAAGTTTTGGGAGCCAACCAAAAGAAATTCACGTCAAGTTTTTTATTTTGGCCAGTTTTCTTTTACGTATAATTTGATCATAGAAATTTCTAACTTCACTAAAGAGGGAGTTTATACATGAAAAGACAATAACAGATCCCTTTTCATTTAGCACCAGTATACGGAGGACTGCCATGGAAAATGTGGAGATGTGATGTAAGAAAATGAAGTTAGTTAATTGTTCCATGGAAGAGATCATGTTGTTAGTGAAACTCAGCCTCTGTCCACTGGTGCTGAATAGAAACTTGGAGACAGAGTTTTGGGTGAGGGAGGAAAAAAATAGCTTTTATTGCTTTGCTAAACAAAGGAGGCCACAGCAAGCTGATACCTTAGAGACTGTGTCCTCCTTTTGGGAAGAATTGCTGGGAGTTATGTAGTCTGATGGAACAAAAACAGGGGTGTTCCCGTCATGGCATAGCGGAAACAAATCTGACTAGGAACCATGACTTTGAGGGTTTGATCCAGCATTGCCATGAGCTCTGGTGTAGGTCGCAGATATGGCTCAGATCTTGAGTTGCAGTGGCTGTGGCTGGCAGCTGTAGCTCCAATTCAGCCCCTAGCCTGGGAACCTCCATGTGTCCTGGGTACAGCCCTGGAAAAAAAAAAAAAAAAAGAACAAAAACAGGTTTTTCAGATAAGAATCAGGATTGGTGCAGACATGCATTCTTCTTTCTTTGGGAGAATCTTAGTCATTGAAGCTGGCGTCAGGAGATCTAGGCATGATCATTGTGATGGTCTTCTGGGTTATTGCCTAGAATAGCAGTACTTGCAAAAAGGACATATTGGTCAGGGTTTAGAACAAATTAGAAGAGTTCCTGAAAAACATCATGTGCTAATAATCTTTAACCTACGGGCAGTTGTGTTCAGGGTGCCTAATATTTAATTTATGGGTCATTGTGTTTAGGGTGCAGTCTAACAAGGGAGAAGCATAAGGAAGGGCTCCAAGCTGTTCAAGTTAAAGTATCCATTTCTGAAAGAAGCATAAGGAATATAACTTTTCCCTTAGGTGTATAAGATGCCTGTATTATTATGTGTATCCCTTGAGAAGGAACTAGGATCCTGCCCTGAGGCTCTACAATTGTTGCTTGACTGTTCCTCCCTGGTCTTTGCATCCCCTTCCTTCCCAGATCAGCAGCTGTCTGAACCTGCCCTTTGGAACTCAGGGAAGGATGTGGAGACTGAATGAGGCCCACTTCCTCATTCTTATAAACAAGAAACACACAAAGGCTTTTGTGCCTGGGAGTCCCACAGGGCCCTGCTCGGTTACAATACTGTTTTTACAATCAATTTTTTTTTTCTGATTGTCTATTTTCTGGTCTTAATTTATCTCCCAGTAATACCCATAGCCTATTACCAAGAGAATAGCAGCTCACCTCCATTCCTTTTGACTTCTAAGTGCCTTTCTTTGAACCAGGAAACAAAATTCAGGAAGGAGCAGTCCAAGGAATATTATGAAAGGGGAAGATTTTTTTTGGGGGTGGGGACCATGCTTCAGTGGTAACCTAATCAGCCTCACTCATTATAAGTAAGCTTTTCCTTTAAATCACTGTTTCTCAGTCAGGGGTGCTTGTGAAAATCACTTGAGGAACTTCTCAAAAATTAGAGATGCCTGATCTCTATGCCTGGCTCCAGAACCCGAGTATGTGAGAGCAGACCCCAGGCTTATGTGTTTTTAAAAAGGCTATTTTGGAGTGACCACTGTGGCCCAGTGGAAAGGAATCGGTACTAGGAACCACGAGGTTGCGGGTTCAATCCTTGGCCTCGCTCTCCTAGCCTGGGAACCTCCATATGCCACAGGTGTGGCCCTAAAAAGACAAAAAAAAAAAAAAGGCTATTTTGAGGCACATGACTGGGAAGAGCCACTGCCCTAGATATATAATGTAGTCCTTAGTAAAAGGGATTCAGCCAGTAGAATTAATCCCCTCAGTTAATGTAAAATCAATTTGAGAACAGTGCTAGCTTATCAAAGTCAAATAGTGTAGGACGTAAGCGATTTTTTTTAGAGATTCTGAAAATGAAGCTACTTCCTGGCCTAATGGCCTAAACTAAGGAAATATTAATAGTGATTAGATTACTGAAAAGAAAATCATGGATTATTACAAGTAATTATTACAGAAATATTATGGAGAGGGGTTGGCGTTTTATTTATTTTTTCTTTTCAAGATCATACCCAAAGCATATGGAAGTTCCCAGGCTAAGGTCAAATCGGAGCTGCAGCTGCTGGTCTACACCACAGCCACAGCAATGCCAGATCCAAGTTGCACCTGCAACCTACACTGCAGCTCATGGCAATGCAGAATCCTGACCCACCGAGCAGGGCCAGGGATCAAACCAGAATCCTCATGGATACTAGTCGGGTTCTTTACTGCTGAGCCACAGTGGGAACTCAAAATACCTCATATTCGGATGCTATTGTAAGATAATATTTTTAAGTTTTATTTTTAATTATTTCTACAATATAGAATACAGTCTTCTGTATATTGATCTTCTCTCATGTAGTATTGGTAACATCACTTCCTAGCTTATCATTTTTTACATTCCACAGGATTTTCCATGTAGACAAATCATGACTTCTATAAGTTAAAGTTTTACTTCTTCCTTTACAGTTTTTATGACCTATTTCTTGCTTGCTCCTGTTAGAAGGTGTAGTGCCATGCTGAATAGAAGTGATGACAGTGGACATCCTTGTCTGTTTCCGATCTTAGGGAGGAAGCATTCTGTTTTTAACCATAAAGTATGGGTTAGCTTGGCTTTTTCATAGATACACTTTATCGTCAAATTGAAAAAGTTTCCCTCTATTCAGAATTTAATAAGAGTTTTATTAGGAATAGATCTTGAATTTCTCAAATGCTATTTCTATATCTATTTTGATTATCATATTTTTGTTTTTTAGTCTTTTGATCAAATTGATTAATTTTCATATTTAATCTACTTTCCATATTGGGGAAAAACTTCATTTGGTCATACTTTATTACTCTTTTTATATATTGTTAGATTCCATTTTCTAAAATGTTATGAGTTTTTTATCTCTGTTCACGAGCAATATTGGTGTGTAGTTTTCTTGTAAGGTCTTTGATTTTGGTATCAGGATTTCATAGAATGTGTTGGGATTGCCTTCCTCTTCAGTTTTCTGCAAGAGTTTGTGTAGAACTTATTTGGTTTTAATATGTTCATAAAATTTCATCATAATACCATATAAGGTCATTCTTCCATGATTTTTTTTTTTTTTTTTGTCTTTTGCACTTTTAGGGCCGTACTGCAGCATATGGAGGTTCCCAGGCTAGGGGTCTAATCGGAGCTGTTGCCGTTGGCCTACGCCACAGCCACAGCCACAGCAATGCCAGATCTGATCTGCATTTGCGACCTACACCACAGCTCATGGCAACACCGGATCCTTAACCCACTGAACGAGACCAGAGGTCCAGCCTGCAACCTCATGGTTCCTAGTGAGATTGGTTTCCACTGTGCCATGACAAGAACTCCATTCTGTGATTATTTTTAAAGCAATGCTTTGACCTTGTAGGAGATGTACAGAAGATCAAAATATCTGAAATAAATCATTCATTCTTTGTTTTTCCACAAAGGATCGTCCTCCTTCTAATATTTGGAAAAAAATAGATCAATCCAGGGATTATAAAAATGGCAATCAACTCAGGGAATATCAACTGGAAGGACTCAACTGGCTCTTGTTCAATTGGTATAATAGGTATGTAGTATATATAAAAAGGAAAAAATTTAGCGTTTTTAATTTTTTTAATGTTCTAAGATTCATTATGTAAAATTGGTACTGATGTTGCTACATTATTACTGTCATGGAATCTTTATCGAGAGTGAAATTTGGGTTACCTATGTAAATTGTAACTTAGGATTTTGACTACAATTACTTCTATTTATTTATTTATTTTATGTATTTGTAGGGCCTCACTGTAGCATATGTAAGTTCCCAGGCCAGGGGTCGAATCGGAGCTACAGCTGCAGGCCCATGGCACAGCCGTGGCAATGTCAGATCTGAGCCACATTTGCGACCTACATCACAGCTCATGGCAATGCCGGATCCTCAACCCACTGAGTGAGGCCAGGGATCAAACCTGCAGTCCTCACAGATACTAGTCGGGTTTGTTGCCACTGAACCACAACAGGAACTCTTGCTATTGCTTTCTTTAAATATATACCAGTCAGAGTAGAAGAAAGTTGATAAAGTTGATTAATTGGAAATACCTTTCTTAATATCATCAAACATCGGCTATGTTACAGAATATTTTTCAACTTATACTACTGTCTGCCAGTACTTGAATCTAATTAGTAAGGTATGACCAATTACATCTATTAAGAGTTAAGTAGGTTGTGGAAGTTCCCTGGAAGACAGTGGGTTAAGGGTCTAGAATTGTCACAGCTGTGGTGCGGGTTCCATCCCTTACCTAGGAACTTCCACATGCAGTGGGTGTGGCCAAAAATAAAGAAAGACTTAGGTAGATCTGTAATGTAAGTCTTCAAGGCACAGATGGATAGCAATTGATAAGGAATAAAATATAAGAACCTGGTAATGAATTACCACTTTTTATTATTAATTTTCCAAGTTGTTCAAAGTGCTTTTTGGAGTATTATCATACATTTTTTTTTCATGAGATGGGAAATTAATTGCAAAAGAAGTAAAAAATGTTATCTTGAGAAAAAAGTCTGATACTATATATAAAAGAGCAAATGAAGGCACTATTATTGGTAATAACAGCAAAATTTTATGACACTCAGACTCATTTTCCTGTGTTTTTACTTCTCACATTATTCTTCTGAATTGTTATACTTAGTGAGTCATAAGACTCCGTCATGAGGAGTTATGGGGACCTGTTATCCAACACAGTGCTCCTTCCCCTGGTTTATATTTTCTAAGTGTTAATCATTTTCCCAGGAGAATTTTCCTGGTAAAATAGTTTACTAAATTTTATTTTGTCTTCCCTTATCAGTACCCTTTCCCATTGCTTGTTTTAAACTTATACCACTTTCCTCAAGCAGTTTATCACAACCCTACCTGCTTCGCTTTAATATTTAGAGAGTCATATACAGACTGCTTCGCTGGGAAGCCAAGGGCCAGTAGGTGAATTCATTCAGATTCTTGCTTGCCTTCACACTCAAGCCTCCAAATATATCTTAGCCAATTCTCCCCTCTGTCCTTGTCTCAGAAGTTATATGGTCCCTCCCTAGGACCAAGAATAATGCCATCACCTCAGTTCTTGACAGGCATTTCATCTGGTCTTTTTAGAACCTCAGTATAATCAGTTGTCATCCTTCTGTTATATCTTCAAACTGTCTCTTAAGACTGGTACCATCCCTTCAGTCTATGAACAGATTTGGGTTTAACCTATCTATAATAATAAAGAAAAAGATAAACCTTCTCTTAGCTCTGTTTTTCCTTGACCCCTCTTCATAACTTTCTAGACAAATATCTAGGAAGAGTAGGCTGCATGAACTCTTCCTGTTTTCTCATCTCTAGTTCTTTTTAATCTTATGTTTAGATTTTGATTCTGTATCATCTCTGAAACTTTCCAATCCACAAGATACTTTTCAGCCCTAATTTGCTGTCTCTGCTGCAGGATATAGTAGTTGCTACTCCTTCCATGTTTAAAATCCCCCCCGCCCCCGCTAACCCTGAGCAGCTTCCAAAGTGTGACTCTCCCAGCTTTCCAGTATCTCTGTAATTATTTATTTCAGTAGACTTTCTGGTTCTTCTTCCTCTGCCTACCCTTTTAGTGTTTTTTTTCTTTCCCAAAGTTCTGTTTTTCACTTTCTTCTCATATTCCATGAGACGCCAAACTTATACCACCCTGCACCACCAAATGCAGTCTTCATTTATCATTAACATCCTTAACTAATGCCTTGAACTCCAAGCCCATAAGCTTCTTGCTACCTTATTGTCTATCGCAATGATTCTTTAAACTTAGCAAATTTAAAATTAACTTTTTCATTTCCTGTTTCCTCTATACAAAACTAATTCTTCTTGCATATTTTATATGTTGGTTAAGAATAACATGGCTTGGAGTTCCCATCTGGCTCAGCAGTTAACAAACCCAACCAGCATCCATGAGCACCAGGATTTAATCCCTGGCCTCATGTAGTGGGTTAGGGATCTGGCGTTGTGATCAGAGCTGTAGAATCAGTCACAGACATGGCTCAGATCCCATGTTGCTGTGGCTGTGGTGTAGGCTGGCAGCTACAGTTCCCATTCGACTCCTAGCCTGGGAACTTCCATATGCCATGGGTGTGGCCCTAAAAAAAAAAAATAATAATAATAATAATATAATAATAATAATAATAGTAGTGTGGCCCTAAAAATAATAATAATAACAACAACAACAACATGACTTATTTAGTCACGCAGACTGAAATCTGACTGTCATCCTTTACTGCATATATCTGATTGGTCCCCAAGTCCAAATCATTCAATTAACTTTAGTATCAGTTTTCTCCTTTTGATCCCGCTACCGTAGTCTGAATGTCCACCTGTTCTTTCCTGCATTATTGCAGTACTTTCCCAATTACTGTCCCAAGTTCAAGTCACATCACCCTCTAATATATATGATAATAAGAGTAAACTTCAAGTACAAATCTAATCTCATCAAGTTTCTTTAAAAAGTTCGGTGATTCCCGCTGTGTAATAGAATGATGTCTAATTTTTAGTTATGATGCTTGCTTATCTTACTAATATCCCTTCTCTTTATCATTCCCTTAAAACCATATTAAACAACTTATTCCCTACCAATTGGTTTTCTTCTTTATATTTATGTTGCTTTGGTCTGCTCTGTGGCAAAATCATACTCATTACTGACCTCCTTTCTGAAGACAATCTTCTCTCTTCTCTTTTAACCAGAGTTAGACACTTCCTCCTCTAAACTTCCATAATAAATTTAATGCTGATGATTTTTAACTAGCCATGTCTGATAATCATCTGTGGAGATTATTGTAAAAATTACATTGCTTTTATCCTACTCCATGTATGTTGAATTGGAATGTCAAAGGGAAGGCCATGGGTATCTGTTTCCTAGGCTATTCCAATGCATAGCCAAAGTTGAAAACCAGTTCTTAATTTGTGCTTCTGTGAAAGCATATTGCATGACTCTTTATTTATTTGTATAACTGCTTTTATAATAGTCACAAGCCCCGGGTAGGCACAGAACATATTCTATTTCTTTTGTATCCCATCTTCTCATACTGTCCCTAAGAGAGAGAAGGCATTTAATGAATTCTTCCTGAATAAATAATATATTTAATTTGTTTTGCTGTTGCTATTTTGTTCTTTTTAAAAATTAGATATCTAACAGGTGGTGTCTTTATTTTGGAGCTATAAAAATCTCAATTTTTCCCTTTGCAGTATTATTATAAAATTATAATCTTTAACCAAATCTGCATTTCAGCAACTTTTATGTTTCTATAAATGCAAGTATTTTTATTTGACCTCTGATTATTTTTGTATACTTATCTTTTAAAACGTTGTAGTATACAGAAAAACCCAAAATATACATGGATAATATATTTGTTTATTTCAGACGAAACTGCATTTTAGCAGATGAAATGGGTCTTGGCAAAACCATTCAATCAATTACATTCCTCTACGAAATCCTTCTGACTGGTATAAGAGGACCTTTCCTGATTATTGCTCCACTTTCTACTATTGCAAACTGGGAGAGAGAATTTCGTACGTGGACTGATATTAATGTTGTGGTTTATCATGGGAGCCTGATTAGCAGACAGATGATACAGCAATATGAGATGTACTTCAGGGACTCACAGGTGTGTTATTGGTGATTTTGTTTGTTGTTTAAAAGGTCAGGTTTGAAAAAGATAAGCATTATATATCAATTACATTCAAATTGATGATAGTTTTTAATTGCCTACTTAGATCTTAGTTTGATCTCTTTATTCATCATTTATTTTATAATAAATTTTAGTAGCTAAAGAGAAAAATGACAAAAGTAGCCAAATTTATGCTCTGGTTCACTGGAAGCAAGAATGCTGACATACAAATGTATAAATTTGATTATATACTTAATATTTCACCTAGAATAATTGTTTTACAGATTGTGTACAAATATACATTAAATTCATTTTAAAAATAATAACTGTCTCTTTGATCATCCTCTAGTTATTTTCCTTTATTTTTAAAATTTACATCTTCAGTGACCACCACAGGTTTGAATGCCCATTGAGGTGAAACCATAGGTTCTCTTGTGTGTTCAATGAATTCTGATTTTAGACTTTAAAAAATTTTTCTGGTGTGTTTTGCATAATGATGCAACCATACCTCTGTATCTTTCTCCCCTTTGGATTTATTTCATTACTCCAGTGCTTTGATAATTGTCTTCTCCCCTGTGTCCTAGAGGCACAATTTCTGTTTTACTTTGGCCAAATTAACTCTTTAGGAGGGAATTACCTACTTTTCTACTAAATACATAGATCATAAAATTGAGATGACATTATAAGAAAAAAAATGCCCAGCAGAGGACTAGAAAACATGAAGTGCCAAATTGTAGTTTTGAGTGGTAGTTTGACTCTTCTTAGGTAAAAACTTTTATTAAGAAATAAGTTAAATTAAAACACCATTCACACAAAATTGTCCTTTTCATTGGAAAAGTTTATGGCAATCTGCCTTAGTTTAGCACCTTAATATTTTATTTGCTTTCACTGATTCTTCTGTTTTATAAGAATCATTAACAGCATATGGCCAGGTCTCGGGATGTGATATAAGTTAAGTAAGATAAAGTACTAGACTTCTACTTTGCCTCCCAATTATAACTGACTTTCTATTTATATTTATTGATTTTGATCCTTTAACCCCATTTCCCTTCTACTTACATATTTGAAACAGATTTCTATGAAATTAAGCATCTCTGCAATCCTTGAATTACTCCTCAGTTCTGTTGAAAATTACCACCTTTGCACCGTTGGAGCCTATGATATCTTAGGTTATAGCTGATTTCCTTCCATAGTGTTTTATTATTCCTAATTGTACATTGTTGAATTTTAAGGCTGTATGGTATCATTAAAACTGTTTAGTTCAATCTCATTTTTTTTTAAAGGTACCATTAAAATATTGAGAGTGTAAGAGATTTTTAATAGGGTTGAATTTTAATATATGTATTGTTGAGTTTGGTATAAATGTGATAGCAAAAAGCTGAAAGATTCTTGACGTGTTGTAAACTGAATATTATATATTTAATCATATTTTTATGGTAAATGTTATACATTCTAGAAGAATATTATGTGAAGGGTTTAAATTTTCAAGAGATAAAGATGTCTCATGTAATGAGATAAATAGAGCTGTGCTTTACATACAGAAATAACTTTCAGAATTAACTTTCAAATATATTTTAATATAAATTAAATGAACAACATCTGGTTTTTCCAGGTCATTAAATAGCTTGAAATTACAGTAGTAATAAAATTATGTTGTAATTTTCTGAATTGCCCTGGAAAAGTAACAGATATATCCACATACATTTATTGAGCACTTACTATATGCCAGGCATTATGCTCAGCAGTTCACCTGTAGTATTTCACTTAATCTTTGTAATATTAACCTTGTAAATAAGTAATAATATCACTCTGATTTACAAATGAGGGAACTGAGATGAAAAGAAGTTATCTAGTTTCCCCGACAATCACAGAGCAAAACTGGGATTAATAAACTCAGGTCAGTTAAACTCAAGAGCCTTTGTTCTTAAACACTGCACTATCACTCTAACTGAATGCATCATACATAGTTTTATAAAGCTGTATAAATACCGTAGACTTATACTTTATACTTATTTTAATAATATTCAACTGGAGCTGTTGTTCAGCTTAATGTCCAGTGTATGCAATCAATATGAATTATTCTCAAATTAATGTAATTAAATTAATAAGAATGAAAATTTAAACCAGATCGCATGATCTCTTTTAACCCTTCATTTCTCCTAATCCCTAATGGTTTATAATTTTCAATCCCGTTTAAACATTCTGTTCACGTGGATTCCAGGACTTTATACTGTCCTACATCATTACTCTGAAAGCCCACTTTAACTGATTCCTTCTTATCATCCCATATCTAAACTTGGGAATGACCCAGAGCTCAGTCTTCAGACTTTTTAATATCCATACTCACTTCATCAGAGATAGTATTCAGTCACACAATTTAAGTATCATCTGTACTACTGGCAACTCCCAAATATGTCACCAACTCTAACCTCTTTCCTAGATTCTAAAGTTATTCAAATCCCCTTTCAACTCTTCTGCTTGAGCACCTGTCTCAAACATAACATATCCAAAACTACAATCCTGCGTTTCCTCATTGTAGTAAATACCAACACCAGCTTCTAGTTGTTTGAGCCAAAAAGTTTAGTCAAACTTGAGTTGTCTCTTTCTTAACTCCTCTCCTATCCATAGGAAATCTTATAGGTTTACCTTCATATTAAATCCAGACTGAGCATTTCTCATGACCTCCACTGATGATCTCTTACTTGGATTACTACAATAGCCTCTTGTTTCTGTGATCCTGCCGTTCACCTTATTCAGACTATTTTTACCACGAAAGCCAAAGGGACTCCTTTAAAATATACGTCAAATCATGACACTTCTTGTCCCCAAACCTTCCTACAGCTTCTTCTCACAGTAAGAGCCAGTCCTTACCATAGCTTTCAAGACCCTATAGCCTTATCCCCTCCACTCTCACAGGATTTCAGTTACTCTGGCTTTCTTGCTATTATCTGAATACAGCTTACGATAGTCCCCACATTACGGCCTTCACACTCTGCTTCTGCCAAGAACACATTCTCATCCAGATTTCGAGATAATAACATGGCTTCCTCCCTCGTCTGCAGGACTTTGCTCAAATGTCACTTTTCCAGTAATGGCCTCCCATCCACTCTAAACAAAATTGGAATGATCACCTCTAACCCCATACTTTCTACTCCACATCTCTGTTTTATTTTAGTCTGTGACCTTTATTACTTCCTTTGTTTTTTTGTTTTGTTTTGTTTTATTGGCTATGTCCTATATTTGAGTCATTGGAATGTTTAAGTTCCACCTGGATAATTATTTTTGTCTGTCTTGTTTACTTCTTTCTATATCTCCAGAACAGAGTCTGGCACATAGGCAGTTAATAAACATTTGCTCAATATATGACACAAGTGACCGATTTTTATATTATCTGCTTATTTGCCTTACATGTGTAGAGTCATGGATATAAGTAATAAACATTAACACTGAAATTTCATTGCCTAGATTTTATAATGGCCATTTCTTTTTTGACTTAACATTGTTATTATAACTCTTAAATTACAAAATGTTTTATCAAGGAATACTTATTTGAATATAATTATAAATTGTGTAATTGAGTTGGCATAATTTTTAACAACATTCTTGAAAACATGGCAATCCAATGCAGTAAAATGCTAAAATTCTTCATATTTAAGAGGATGTCTATGCATGTCTAAAAATTTCAGTGGAAAATGTCTTATCAGATATTATTAAATGATTTTTATGCTACTTGACAGGAATTAGAAATTATTCTGGCAAATTATTGTATTCGATAATAAATTTCTAGGGGCGTATCATTCGAGGAGCTTATAGATTCCAAGCCATCATCACCACTTTTGAAATGATTCTTGGAGGCTGTGGAGAGCTTAATGCAATTGAATGGCGATGTGTGATTATTGATGAAGCACATAGGTTAAAAAATAAAAATTGTAAACTTCTAGAAGGTCTGAAACTCATGAATCTGGTAAGTAACTTAATGTCCTTTTCATGACTTAATTCACTTTCTTACCTAGAGAGTGAAAGGTCAGAGTCAGAGAGCTAATGCTGAAAACTTACTCCTTTCATTTTATTCCTGATTTCTACCTATGGTAATTAAGATTGTTTTGCTTTAATTAACTGGGGAGAAAAATAATCTAATCTGTTTACTTAAGGCTTGGATTTGTTTAGTTCTTTCCTCCAAAAAGCTTTAGCAATTAATTAATCTCTGTAATTAAAAACGAGAAATCTCTGTAGTATATCCTGTTGAATAGAAAATAAAACCACAAGTTTTAAGCCTAAACTCCTCAATAAAGCCCTTTCGCCAAAGTTAAAATATCGTTCAGATCACTTATGATAAAATTTCTATATAATTCTATGTACTTAGCAGATATTTGTTATAATTAATGCGATTTTAAAAATCTTATTAATGTGTTTGCTTTCAGATAAAAGTGTTTTTTTTAGGGCCACACCCACGGCAATATGGAGGTTCCCAGACTAGGGTTCTGGGACTAGGGGTCGAATCTGCACTGTAGCCACCAGCCTACCTACACCGCAGCCACAGCAATGCCAAATCCGATCCGCATCTGCGACCACTACAGCTCACAGCAACACTGGATTCTTAACCCACTGAGCTAGGACAGGGATCGAACCCGGAACCTCATGTCCTCATGTCCTAGTCGGATTCGTTTCCACTCCATCACAGTGGGAACTCCGTGTTTTGTATTTTTTAACATTTTACGTAACATACATAATTACTATATGAACACTGGAACAAATGATTCAAAAATATAGAATTACATACAGTAAAATATTGAAGTGCTCCTTTTTACTCTTCATCCAAACCCACCCCTACTCTCCCACTCCTTACTGCAGTCTTTATAGTTTGGCATGTATCTGTCTAAATGGTATATTAATATTAAATACATATTCAGGCATATGGATATAAATATTTAGCTTAGGAATTTAGAGGTATTTTTATATCAAATTTTAATTTATACTCTGTACTATTATTATTAAGAATATTTTAATTCCCTTCTGTTATTATGTCTAATTTGTAATGCAATTCCAGTTTAGCAGTATATTCCAGGAGTTTTCATTGTGGCTCATTGCGGGTTCAATCCCTGGCCTCCCTTAGTGGATTAAGGATCCGGCATTGCTACAAGCTGTGGCATAGGTCACAGACATGGCTCAGATCCCATGGTATATAGGCCATGGGAGCTGCAGCTCTAATTCTGCCCCTAACCTGGGAACTTCCGTATGCTGCAGGTGCGGCTCGGAAAAAAAAGTATATTCCAGTCAGCCCTTCACATTGTTGGAATGTAGCTTTAATGATTTGAGAATTTGTTTTTGTGTTAAAAGTCCAGTGATGATCTGCCAAATTATAAAAAATAAGCTCTGTTTTATATGCAAATTACCATACCAAGAAAAGTTGAGTACCCAAAAAAATACCCCTTTGTTCTTTAAAATGTCTGTTTCTTTGAGGAGACCTAAAATAAGCTTCTTAATTATTTAGAATTTTTCTTTTAAAAGCAATAGGTAAAAATTAATAGCAGGCAAAGTAGAGTATTATGAGAATGATAATAGAGTTTTTTTTTTTTAAAGTGATCGAGAAAGTAAATTCATGAAGATATATGGGTAAAGATGCATTTTGAGTTGACTATTGAGAATTATAGTCAGAAAAATAATTTTAGTCCTGTGGTGTTTGACATGAACATCACAGTACATGTTATTGACAAGTCATCCTTGCTTTATATAGGAACACAAGGTGCTTTTGACTGGCACACCTCTCCAAAATACGGTTGAAGAACTGTTCAGTCTTCTGCACTTTTTGGAACCCTTAAGGTTTCCTTCTGAATCAACATTTATGCAAGAATTTGGGGATCTGAAAACAGAGGAACAGGTATCCTGATGATCTTTGTAAATAAGTACATCCATTCTCTTTTCATTGTAATTATGTGAATGTATGCTACAAATATTCATCGTTTTCCTGCAGGTGCAAAAACTTCAGGCTATCCTGAAACCAATGATGCTGAGACGATTGAAAGAAGATGTGGAAAAGAAGTTGGCACCTAAGGAAGAAACCATCATTGAAGTAGAACTTACTAACATTCAAAAGAAATACTACCGGGCTATTCTGGAGAAGAACTTTTCATTTTTATCCAAAGGAGCAGGGCAAACTAATGTACCCAACTTGGTTAATACCATGATGGAGCTCAGGAAGTGCTGCAATCACCCATATCTTATCAAAGGTAGCTAAAAAGGATTGCCAACAGATCCTTTTCTTTCTACAAATACTCGTGAAAAAATAATACCACTATAGGTATAGTGGCTGTTACATGGAAAGGCACAGTTCTATAACTCTCCTCCCTGGTGTCCTAAAGGATTACAAGTGTTCCACAGTAAGGATCATTGTGAACCACTTCATTACAGGGTCCTATGTTAGCATTACCAGGTTATAAAACCAGGAGTTTAGTTCAGTCTAATTTGGACTATAATTCTTCCTCCAGCATAATCCCCCTTATGAACAGAGATGGAAAAGCTCATCTTTGAGCCTGCAAATTTGTATTTTTCTTCCTGATTTCTTTTCAGTCCACATACCCTTGTCAGTGTCTCTCAATTTTGGTGTTCTAATGACATTACTTTTTAAAGCCTTGTCAGGCTCTGTATTAGCAGTCTCTCTGTACAACATTTGAATCTTTTCACTTATTCCTGAGCATATATTCTTAATTTATCCAAGACAGGTCATTTCTTAGCCCAGTAACCAATTCACTAGCAGTCCTGGTACTCTTTTATTGGACAGGCTGAGGGAAGGCTGATGTAGACTGTCTGGAAGATGTATGATCAAAGACATATAACTATGACTTACCTTTTAATTTTTCTCATTTGTTTGTTTTGATGGCCAGCAGTATGCCTTAGACCCATCCAGATGAATAATGATCACCTTTTAGTAATGATCACCGTTCTGTTGGTGTTTAAAATCTAGATGTTTGTTTAAAAATATGTGTGTTTACTTACCTAGGTTAGAACCACATGTTCATTAGTTTGTCTCCTAACAACATTCATTAAACATTTAGCAAACATAAATTTATGTAAGACATTATGTCAGGTGTCTTAGGAGAATAAAAAATATGCTTAAAATACTGTCCATCTTTTCAGTGAAATTACAGGCTGGTGCTGGTTGAGATTTAGCCACAAACATAAATAGTTCTAAAAAAATGAGTATACCTACCATCAGAAAATTTTAATGTGTTACAGAAACACAGAGAAGCACTATTTTAAAAAGAAAGCAGTTGGGAGTTACCTGCATTTGTGCACTGATGCTGTTTTGTATTTCTTTGACAGGTGCTGAGGAGAAAATACTTGGAGAATTTAGAGATACATATAATCCAGCTGCATCTGATTTTCATCTGCAAGCGATGATCCAGTCTGCTGGTAAACTGGTCCTTATTGATAAATTGCTTCCCAAAATGAAAGCAGGAGGTCACAAAGTGCTCATCTTCTCTCAGATGGTACGCTGCCTTGATATCTTGGAGGACTATCTTATACATAAAAGGTAAGGCATAACTCACCACTGAAGTATACTCTAAATTATATCAAGTATATGTTATCAAGGTTTTTGCAGCACTCTACTGTAATCTGACTTTACTCACATATTCCTCTTTCTATAGATAAGAATCCATTTAAATCTTTGCATAAAGATTTCTTAGGAAAAACCTGCATATGTTGCCATAATAGCCAGGGATTTATTGACCTACAAATGGGTTTATTAGTGTACACTTTACTTTATTTGTAAACCTTGTAGTACTGACATTTTAAATGGATGTATAAACACCTTCAAAATTAAAGAAAATAATTTAAGATCCTTTTCAGATATTTTTCATTGTTTTAATTAGAACCTGAACTTGCTGCACTTTGACTCTTACCATACACTGTATAATATTTACTCAAGTTTAATCTTTTATGATTTGTTTAATGTGGGTTTTTAGTTTAGTGTTGTTTTTTGGTGCATGACAGTAAGATGGTCTTATAAATAATGTCTAATCAGTATTTAAATAAATAGGATATTTATCAGAGCATTGGTGGTCCAATAAGATATCAACACATTAATGTAAAAGACAATCTGAAGATTCACTGTAGATTTTAGTTCACTGTACTTTGACCCTTACTAATCAGCAAAGATCTGTCTATACTAGTTTATATTATCAGAGATTTTATAGTTCATTTTTTTTTTCCTTTTATTTCTAGATCCACTTATAATGTCAGTGATCCTCTCCTTTAATCTTATTCCCAAATGTGTATTATTCTGAGTTTTATATCATGCAAATAGGATTAAACTGCAATATTCATAAAAATAGCCATTCTTGCATTTTTTTGATGTCTTTATACAAAGAACTTTTTTTTTTTTTTTGGCTTTTTAGGGCTGTACCTATGGCAAATGGAGGTTCCCAGGCTAGGGGTAAAATCAGAGCTACAGCTGCCGCCCTGTGCCACAGCCACGACAATGCCAGATCCTTAACCCATGAGCTAGGCCAGGGATCAAACCTGCATCCCCATGGATACTGGTCAGATTTGTTGCCCAGCCACAACGGGAATTCCTCAAAGAACTTGATAAGATAAAGATAAATTTGACTTATGATGAATTTCATGGAAAACCTCAGATTTCTTTTTTTTTTCATATTAACAATGAATTTTATTTCAGTTATAGGTGTACAAAGATCATAAGTCAATACGATAGATTTTGTGTCCCAAACCCACAGTGCATCCCCCCACCCCCCAGATGGTCTTATTTGAAAAACCAAGGTTTTCCAAAATCTGTGAGTCATTGTCTGTTCTTCAAAGAAGTTCATTGTGTCTCTTTAGTTTCCACATGTAAGCGGTAGCATTGGGTGTTGCCGTCTAATTGTCTGACTGGTTCCACTTCGAATGATAATTTCTAGGTTCATCCATGTTGCTATAAATGTTATTCCGTTCCTTTTAAT
>PVHT020000180.1:2455627-2556215 GCA_004024745.2 Catagonus wagneri
ATTTTCCCAGGAGATCCTCCAAGAATTGCAGTAAGGTCCACCCGGATTCCTATGGAGACTGCTTTGCCCTGGGACCCAGTGCACGTGAAAGTCTGTGTGTGCCTTTCAAGGATGGGGTCTCTGTTTCCCCCAGTCCTGTGGAGCTCCTGCACACAAGCCCCGCTGGCCTTCAATGCCAGATGCTCCGGGGGCTCTTTCTGCCTGTGCCCGATCCCTAGGCGTGGGGTTTTGACGTGGGGCTCAGAACTCTCAGTCCTGTAGCTGAGTCTCTGTGATGCAGTTACTTTCCAGTCTGTGGGGCTTCCCACCCGGGAGGTATGGGGTTGCTTCTATCGCGTAATTGCCCTTCCTACCTATTGATATGGTCTCCTCTTTGTCTTCTGGAGCAGAGTATCTTTTTTGGAAGTTTACAGTCCAGTTGGTTGAAGGCTGCTTGGCATTTGTTTGTAGTTTTGCTGTTTTTCGGGAGAGAAGTTTAGCTCCAGTCCTTCTATTCCGCCATCTTAATCCCAAACCTCAGATTTCTTTAATGTCAAGAGTAACTTTATTAAAAGTCACACCCCTGTTCCATAGGTACTAGAGATAACAGTGGAGCTGCTGCTAAGACTAGTAAATTATAGGTGGAAGAAGTGTCTTGGACTAGAAGTGTGGTAAATGCCATGTGTATTCCTCCTTTAGTTCCTGAATTATTATGTACTTTATTTTTATCCATGTCTAGTAATTTCTGAGTTTTATGTTAAATGGTGATGGATAAAATAAATTAAAGTTTAATTGTTTGGCAGTAATAACTATAAAGAATTAGCATTATAGTTTGCTCTTAATAAATTATGTTTACAACAAGTGTTTCAGTTCAGAGAGTAAATAACATTATTGAGACAGAGAGAAATGTTTGCAGACTTCTCGTATTGAAGAAGCCATTGCTTCTTGCTAAAAATATGTATGTATATATATATCATTTATTATGAGATCAGTAAAGTACATTCATTGTAACATTTACATATATATCCAGAAATGCAGAGATTTTGTAACTATTATTTTGTGTTATTTTGTATTTCCTTCTTAGCATAAGCACTGAGAACTACAAATCCACAGATACTGGTTGGGGTAATAGCACTTCTTAATTTTATAGTTAACATAATGTTGCAGGAAATCTGATAGATATGTGTCTGTAACATTTGCTCAGATACCTTCATTTTCATTATAGTCATCTATCTAAATTTATTTCATTTATTTGATAGATATTTATATGAGCGAATTGATGGAAGAGTCAGAGGGAATCTTCGACAAGCTGCTATAGATCGATTTAGTAAACCTGATTCAGATCGATTTGTCTTTCTTCTGTGTACCCGAGCTGGTGGGTTGGGCATCAACTTAACTGCGGCTGATACATGTATAATTTTTGATTCTGATTGGAATCCTCAAAATGACCTTCAGGTAAACAAATTCTATAGCTAAGAGAATTTTTGTTTTAATTCCCCATAGGTATTTTTGATAATCTACCTGTTTTATTTTTGTATGGACAAAACAAGATGTATGTTTCCTTAAGAAAAACCTATGCCAAATAAGATAGTGAAATTATTTTTATTTTAATAACAGTAGAATATAATAAAATATACTTATTTAGATTATGTAGCTTCTACAAAAGCTTTACGTACTTGAGTTACAGTATTTAATTGTTTAAAATATATCACATAAATTTGAGAAAGACCTAAGCCTTAGGAATAACTTATTTTACTAACTTAAAAAAAGTACTTACTTATCCTGCTTTCATTTTTTTAATCATTATGTAATGTGGTATGCATAGAATTGAGATATTAGTGCTCAGAGTAAGTCAAAGTTTGCAGATGTGTATCTAGGAAAGATAGAAGAAGAGAACAGAGTGTGAGAGAAATTCTTCTTTTGTTGTTCATAGTAGTCTTAGTTGTACTGCATTTGCTATTCTTGAGAATATACCTGGCTTAATGAAAGGTAATGTTTTAACCTCTCATTTGTATTACCTAGTTCAGAATTTATTAAGTTTAGTGGAACTTGACATAAAATATGAAGCTCTTATGTAAATCTACTTCCAATACATCTTCCTTTTAGGTAATTGGTTCTTTCTATGTTTATTTATTTATTTTTTTGTACTTATTTATTTTTCTTAATGATTTTATTTCAATTATAGGTGTACATAAATCATCACAAGTCAATTTTACAGATTTTGTATCCCAAACCCACAGTGCATCCCCTCACCCCCCAGATTGTCTTATTTGAAAAAACCAAGGTTTTCCAAAGTCTGTGAGTCATTGTCTGTTCTGCAAAGAGGTTCTTTCTATGTTTAAATAAAGTTTAGATATCCATAATTATTCACCTTAAGTTTTATACTCCCTCCCAACAGAATTACCCAGCTTAACTATACTGGAAAAATTATTGATAATGTAGGAGGAAAAAAATTAGAAATTTAGGATTAGATTTTAAGTTTAAAGCTAGCAACTAAAAAAAAAAGGCAAGCTGGAATCATTTCTCATTTTCATAAACCTCATTTTCATAAACTTTACCTTCTTTTCTAGAGAAAGGTTATGTAATTCAGTAGCAAAGTTGTCTAAAAGTTCTTACACATACTTTTATATTCTATCAAGATAGTTTAATACATAATGTCATTTGTGATATTTTGTAAAATAAATTGAATCTATAAACTTTTCTTATAGGCCCAAGCTCGTTGCCACAGAATTGGTCAGAATAAAGCAGTTAAAGTCTACCGACTGGTGACTCGTAACTCATATGAGAGAGAGATGTTTGACCGAGCCAGTCTGAAACTGGGTCTAGATAAGGCTGTGTTACAGAGCATGAGTGGGCGCGAAAGTAACGTTGGTGGTGTATGTATATTTTCTTATTTTCCTCTGTGCTTGGAGTTTTTCTGTCTTTGTTTGCTTTCAGTTTTTACCCCAGACAGCATATCATTTAATTTTGGTCCATACTGACTGAACATTACATAGATACTTTTATGAAGAAGGAATTTTTGAATAAAGCTTTATTCAATTAATACTTTTGAATGCTGTTCTGTCTGTATAGGTTCAATGCTTGTGAATTCTAAGAATGTGTTTTCAAGTAGAAATTCTTTTAGGACATTTGTACTGTGCCACAGAAAAATAAAATTTGTGAGTTTTTCTGCATTTTTTTCTATAAACAGTTTTTCAAATTTTTAGGGCCAAACTACTAGCATTGGGTTTGTCTTGTTATAAATGATGTTTTTGGCCCTTTTTCCAAATTGAAGTCTTAAAATCTTATGCTTGTAACAACTATCAAATCCTAATACTGAAAAGAACCTTTAGAGACTATTGCCCCAAAGGCTTTGTTTTGTTATTTCAGGCAAATGGCAAATCTTACTTTAATGACAATAAAGGATCGATGACTTTATACTTTCAGAGATCTCTCAAGTATATTCCAAGCCCACAAATGCAATTTAAACATGACTTCAGTGTTCTTTAACATTCTTTAGGGATACTTTCACATTTTATGAACTTAAAAAAAAATATCACAGTTCCATTTGTGGCACAGCAGATACGAATCCAACTAGGAACCATGAGGTTGCGGGTTTGATCCCTGGCCTTGCTCAGTGGGTTAACGATCCAGTGTTGCCGTGAGCTGTGGTGTAGGTCACAGACGCGGCTCGGATCTGGTGTTGCTGTGGCTCTGGCATAGGCCAGCAGCAACAACTCCGATTAGACCGCTAGCCTGGGGACCTCCATATGCCGTGGTGCTCCCTAAAAGGAAAAAAGTCAAAAAATAAAATTAAAATTAAAAAACAAAAAAGATCTACAATTAAAAAAATATATATATCATTACCAAAATTTCTCTTTAGATTCAACAGCTTTCCAAAAAGGAAATAGAAGATCTGCTTCGAAGAGGGGCTTATGGTGCCATTATGGAAGAAGAAGATGAAGGCTCTAAATTCTGTGAAGAAGATATTGATCAGATTTTACTACGCCGTACAAAAACCATTACAATTGAGTCAGAAGGACGTGGGTCAACATTTGCCAAGGTAACAGTGAATGCTGTCTTAGAAATATGTCTGTAATATTCTCTTCTAAAAAGAATTTGTCTTACTTTACTGATTATTTGCAGAGCATCTACTTAGCGTTTAAACAAACCGGATTACTTGAAAGAAGTAGGTAATATATATTCTTTTCCTTCAGTTTATTTCTGATCTCTCATATCACATGTACTTTTCTGATTCTAGTTGAAAATATTGTAAGGTAATAACTAGAAATAGTTTGAAATATTAATCAGAGTAGAACATTTGAAGTCAAATTTAGAAATTAAAGAACATATATGCCAAAATCAGAGCAAAATATAAGTAATATAGTGTGGGAGTTTAAATCATTTTGCGTTAACTTATAATAATTTAAAGTACTTAAAGGAGAGAAAAGATTTCTAATTTCATTTAAAACATTTAAATCAAGTTTGTGTCTTGAAATGACATTTGTGTTGAAATATTATTATTTTTTTATTACTTAAAGAATTTTATTACAATTATGTCTTAAAATATTAATAGCTGTCTATCAGCCCTTTGGGGGGAAAATTTTTAAAGTTTCCTAACTGCCTGTATATTCCCCCCCTTTATTTCTTCCTCCCAACAGAGACATGGTAAACTTGTATCTCGTATTCATCTAGGAGTTTTTTAATGCAGTGTTCTGTCCCCCCAGTACTGATTCATACATGTTTTCTACTTTCTACTCTTTCTGCATTTTCTTCCTGCATCCTCTCTCCACTTCCAATCCAAAAGTCTTTCTTCATCTTTATGGAGAACACGGTATTATAGTAGGTGGTCCAGATGCTGTACGAAAGCAATGATATTTCTTCATGTGAAAATTTTTCTCTTGCATTCATTCAGCAAATCTTGTGTCAAATACTTTATTACGTGCTGAGAACAGCAAAGTGTAATAGCTGTGGTCACTGAAAAAAAGTAAAGTAGAAAATTATTAATTCTGCATAATATGGGAGAACAGAGAATCAGGAAAACCTTTGCAGAGAAAATAACAGTTGATTTGAGTCCTGAAGGAAATTTGAATTTTGTTGTGTTGCAAAAAGTGAAAAGCCACATAAATGAATCACATGTTGCTAAACTTCAAGGAAGGTTTCAGGAAATAAGGCGTAAGTGTTTATGGTACATAGTGTAAATTAAATGGAGATGAAAATAAAGGTACGGGAGGTTGGACCCAAATTCCATTAAAAAAAAAGTGCTTAAAAAGCTTTTAAATCCCCTCAAGCAGAAAATGGATATAATACAGTCTGTTTAGTAGTTCGAGCATCAGTGAGGAGAATGAGGTTGAAATGAGAAAGGTAGACTGTGGTGATGGGTGAACTACAGTAGCAGAGACCCACTTGAATCAACAGAAATTAATGACCAGTTAGAAATTTGTGGAAGCAGGAGTCAAAAATGACTTGAAGATAGATTTCTGGCCCAAGTCACTAGTATGGTCATGGTGTCATTTAGTAAGACAGGGAATGCAGGAGAAGGAAATTCATATGGAGAAAATAAAATATTGCAACTGTTATATTTGTGACATTTACAGGCCATCCAAGTGAAAATTTCCAGCAAAATTGCCTAGGATACAGATACAGACTTGGGAGTTAATAGAGAAAAAAGCAGAAGAAAGCAGTAACGTGGAAATAAAAGGAATGCTGCAGAAGTAAATTATAAGGATGAGAACTAAAACTAGTCTTGACTGGGTAGATACCCTGGCTGTAGCTTCTTTCCTGAGAAGTCTTGTTTCCCTCAGATTCCTTGATCTTACTCAAGTGGTCAACACACTCTATATGGATATTTTCACCCTCAGTGTCTGAAATTATCTGAAATTTGGTTAATTTAACCAAAAGATATTTGTCATAACAATCACCTTTGTTGGCTAGGCTAAGCATTGAGATACTCTCCTTAAAGCTTTTTTTTTTTTTAATTAACAGAGGCATATGCTTCCTCATTTAAGTGTTAATGCTAATAATCATGGAAATTCAGAACACCAGGGTTTGAATTCTGACTCATAAGCTTCCTGACCCTGAACAGTTAATTTAACCTTTATGAGTCTTTCTTGTCCTGAAAGAGAAAAGCATAATGATCATGCTTGACCTTTCTTGCTTTACTGTAAGTGCTTTGTGAGTATTATTTTACTCAAGTATGCTGTAACCATAACCAGCTGTACTCTAAGAATATGAAACGCTTAAGCTCTTAAATACCTATTTTAAACCCTCAGACCAGGGAGTAATTGTTACATTTGAAAAGAGAGCTTGGGAGTTCCCGTCGTGGCTCAGTCGTTAACGAATCCGACTAGGAACCATGAGGTTGTGGGTTCGATCCTTGGCCTCGCTCAGTGGGTTAAGGATCCGGCGTTGCCATGAGCTGTGGTGTAGGTTGCAGACATGGCTCAGATCCCACATTGCTGTGGCTGTGGCGAAGGCTGGCAGCTACAGCTCCTGTTAGACCCCTAGCCTGGGAACCTCCATATGCCGCGAGTGCGGCCCCAGATAAGGCAAAAAGACCAAAAAAAAAAGAAAGAAAAGAGAGCTTGCTGAAAAGGTGCCACAATAGTTAAGCAGAGTCCAGAGAGTTTGCCTGTACTTGTAATTGTTTTTAATTTCCATAATTGTGTGGAAAGGCCACTACATAGTGGACATTTGGCACAGTGGAATATGGCATCAAAGAAATAAAGTTGATATTTTATACTTTTCCCTGGAATTTCAGCTATATATAGTTATGTATGTAATATGAGGTACATATATGGAACAGGGTTCATAATGAGACTAATTAGATTGAGTACATATATCCATCAGTTAAACTCACTGTTGATAACTTCATTTATAAATGGTTATATCACCTAAACCTTGTTTTGAGAGATTTTCATAAGGGGCCGTTAGGTGGATCCTAGAAAGAGAAAAGTTTCTGGTCTGATTTTAAATTTGGTATAAAACAAAAGACCTTGAATTACTTATTTGTAAGAGACCTTCTTTGGCACCTGATCTTTTGCTACTTTCTGGTG
This sequence comes from Catagonus wagneri, assembly GCA_004024745.2. Lineage (NCBI taxonomy): Eukaryota > Metazoa > Chordata > Mammalia > Artiodactyla > Tayassuidae > Catagonus > Catagonus wagneri. The sequence continues at coordinate 2,462,641 of PVHT020000180.1, forward strand.
TAAGAAGATGGGCTTCACCATTTAAAAGTCTTCTCTTACAAATAATAAAGGAAATTAATGATGGAAAAGATGCATTTTAAGAAAAATATTTGGAGGGGAACTAGGTTATTAAGATTTAACATTTGAAAGTAGTCAGTAAACCTGTACATGTTGGCATCTTTCACAGCAGGCATTTCATTTCTGAGGCATTAATCCAGTATTAGAAACCTTGGGAATTTTGTAAGTCATCTTGAAAGTGGCTTATAGATCAGTTAATGAGAACATCTGGAATTATTTACAAATATTACAAATATTTTTATTTGAAAATGAATTTGTCATTTTCCTTCCAATGATTTTTTTCTGTAGTTTGGCCCCACCTGCGGCATGTGGAAGTTCCTGGGCCAGGGACCAAACCAAAGCCATAGCAGAGACAATGCCAAATCCTTAACTGGTAGGCCACCAGGGAACTCCATATATATATCTATATATCTATAGATATATAGATATATACGCACACACATATATACATATATATATATATATAAGGAGTTTTTATTTATAATGTATATATTTTAAAGCCATTTAATTTTAAAATATAGTTTCTCATGGGCAAATTATTTTAATTATCAACAGTTATCTGGTAGTAGGATAAAGGTGATTATCTACTGTAACTTTTTTTTTTAGGTAAGCAACAATAAAGTAATATGTTTCAAAAATCTAGTTATTTCCTTTTAGTGACTTCTAATATTTAATGGCTTTTCATTTTTAATGACTTCTCAAGAGGCTTTTGTATCATGAAAACTATAGGACAAAATAAGACCCTGTGAACTTTGGTGAAGTTTTCATTGTTCATGAACATTTATGAGTTTATATTAATGAAGATTTAAGGAGTTTCTGTTGTGGCTCAACGGGTTAAGAACCTGACATAGTGTCCATGAGGATGCAGGGATCCCTTGCCTCGCCCAGTGGGTTAAGGATCTGGCTTTGCTGTAATCTGTGGTGCCCAGATTCAGTGTTGCTATGGCTGGCAGCTGCAGCTCCAATTCAGACCCTACAGGAACTTCCATATGCTGCAGGTGAGGCCCTAAAAAGAAATTTAAAAAAAGATTTGAAAATATGGATGTCATATATCCTCAATTAGGAGAAATTCATTTCCTTTTTTTTTTTTTGGCTTTTAAGGCAACACCCGTGGCATATGGAAGTTCCCAGGCTAGGGGTCTAATCAGAACTGTAGCCGCCAGCCTACACCACAGCCACAGCAATGCCAGATCCGAGCTGTGTCTGCAACCTACACCATAGCTCACTGCAACACCGGATCCTTAACCCACTGAGCAAGGTCAGGGATCGAACCCGCAACCTCATGGTTTCTAGTCGGATTCATTAACCCACGACGGGAACTCCGAGAAATTTATTTCTTAATTAACAAAATGAAGTTCCCTTATCGTTTAGGAGTTGCATGGGTATAGTTAGATATTAATAATAATATCTTGATATCAATTTTCCAGTGTTCAAACTTCCAGTTATCTTGTTTTCTTTTTGTTTTGCTTTTAGGGCTGCACCCGTGGCATATGAAGTTCCCAGGCTAGGGGTCGAATCATATAGTAGTTACTCATACTCAAGTATGTTAATGAATTGTGATCCTGTACTTGCTTTTTATGCAGTTGTTGATGGCTATCTACATCTCATTTTATCAAAATAGTTAGATTTTTATTATTCCTTTTGTTTTTTTCTGTTTTTTTTTTTTCTTTTTCGGCCACCCCATGGTATATGGAGATCCTGAGCTAAGGATCATTTCAGAGCTGCAGCTGCAACCTCTGTCACAGCTGTAGCAACACCAGATCATTCACACGCTGTGCCAGGCTAAGAATCAAACCTGTGTCCCAGCGCTCCCATTGTGCCACAGCAGGAACTCCAAAGTAGTTAGCCTTTACTTTTTTAAGTTGATTATGAGTTTTTATAACATGTGATTTGTTGTTAAGAGGTATCTCACTGTATTATTTTCTGTTGCCACTGTAACAGATTACCACAAATTTAGTGTCTCGAAACAATACAGATTTACAGTTGTGGATGTCAGAAGTCCAAAATGAGTCTTAGAGAGCTAAAAATTAGGATGTCAGCAAGGCTGGTTTCTTCTGGAGGTTCCGGGAGAGAACCTATTTCTTACCTCTTTCAGCTTTTAAGAGTGCCTGGATTTCTTGGCTTGTGACCACAGTATTCCAACCTCTACTTCTCTTGTCACGTAGTCTTTTCCTCTTCTGTAGTGAATTCTCTTCTTTCCTCTTGCATTTGGGTCAGTTTTGATTGCCTTATGGCCTGCCTGAATTATAGAAGCTCATCTCCCCATCTCAAGATCTTTAATTTAATCACATCTGCCAAGCCTCTTGCCATATAAACTAATGTTCACAAGGATCTAGGAATTAAGACCGTAATATCTTTGGGAGCCATTATTCAGCCTATCATACTCATCATTTCAAAGAATTAAAATTTTTTTCAGTAGTTTCATAATATTAAAGCTATAGTTTAGAGCAAGGGGAAAAAATTTAAACTCATTTTGTTAAATATTTCTGTCACCTGTTCCATAAATATGCCAACAAAATGTACATTTTTAAACATATTTAAATACTTATTATATACAAACATCTTAATAATCCAATCTCAAAAGAATGTTTGATGGAATGAGTGTATTTTTCACTTCTTAAACAATGTTTTGAACACACATTGCAAAGTTCAACAAGAAGCATTTAGGATTTTAATTTTGTTCCTACTCATTGTTTAGATGTTTTCTAAAGATTCAAACTGCAAATGTAGGCAGGATAGTATAATGAAACCTGTGAATTTATCATTTAACTTCAGCAATTTTCAGTTCATGCTGACCCTTTTTCCTCACTAAACTTACCTTTTATAGTATTATTTTATTTTTTTGGCCACATATATGGCATATGGAAAGCCTGAGTCAAACTGGAGCTGCAGCTGCAGGTCTATGCCACAACCAGAGCAACACTAGATCCAAGCTGCATCTGCAACCTATGCCATAGCTTGTAACAGTGCCAGATCCTTAACCCACTGAGCCGCAATGAGAACTCTTATACTTTAAACCAAGCCCAGGACATTATATCATCACCTCTGTAAATGTTTTTTTTTTTTTTTTTTGTCTTTTTGCCTTATCTGGGGCCGCACCAGCGGCATGTGGAGGTTCCCAGGCTAGGGGTCTAACAGGAGCTGTAGCTGCTGGCCTTCGCCACAGCCACAGCAACGCGGGATCCGAGCCGCGTCTGCAATCTACACCACAGCTCACGGCAATGCCGAATCCTTAACCTACTGAGCAAGGCCAGGGATCGAACCCACAACCTCATGGTTCTTAGTCGGATTCGTTAACCACTGAGCCACGAGGGGAACTCCTGTAAATGTTTCTATATGTATCTCTGAAAATGAAGATTAATATAGCCACAGTAGTATTGTCACACTTAAAACTAACAATATCTTGATATCAGTTTTCCAGTGTTCAGACTTTGTTATCTTGCTTTTTTTTGTTTTGCTTTTTAGAGCTTCACCCTCGGCATATGGAAGTTCCCAGGATAGGGGTCGAATCGAAGCTGTAGCTAATGGCCTGCACAGCCACAGCAATGCAGGGATCTGAGCTGCATCTGCGACCTACATCACAGCTTAACCCTGATAAGGCCAGGGTTCAAAGCCACGTCCTAGTGGGTTACTAGGACGTGGATACTAGTCAAGTTGTTACCACTGAGGCACAATGGGAACTCCCAAACTTCCAGTTATATTGAATGTCATAAATAGCTTGTTTGCTTATAACAGTTTTATTATCTTTTTTATATATAATTTTCTGCATTTTGAAATTCCATCAAAATGGGCTCTTTAATGAAGATTTTTATCGTTTGATTATTCCCAAATAATTAGGCCTTGTCCTGAAGCCACTTACCAGTTATGTTCTCCTTTGAAAATTATTTTATGTGATTATATTCTTGCATTTATTTATTTATTTATTTTAGTTTTTTATTTTTATTTTTTTTCTGTTTAGGGCTGCTCTTGCGGCATATGTAGGTTCCCAGGCTAGGAGTCGAATCGGAGCTGTAGCTGCCAGCCTACACCACAGCCATAGCAATGCAGGTTCCAAGCCGTGTCTGCAACCTACACTACAGCTCATGGCAATGTGGATCCCTGACCCACTGAGCAAGGCCAGGAATTGAATACACATCCTCATGGATACTAGTCGGATTCTTTTCCACTGCGCCACAACAGGAGCTCCCCCATTTATTCTTTTATAGGTTGTGTATCTTCTCTATATAGTATATTTTTATAAAGCACTTTGATGACTTTTATTTGAAGTAGCATATATATTTTTAGGAACTTAAGTTGCAAATAATGATAATTAGTTTATGGATTACAGTGTTGAACTGTAATATCTCAAGTTTGATCCAACCAAAAGGTTTAATAAATTTCTATAGTATTTAAGAATATAAATCATTTATATTTTCCTCTTTTATTCCTCTGTAATTTTACAAACTTTTACAGTGATTATACATTTTTTTTTGTAGTCAGGAAAAGAGTTCTTAAATGAAAGATAGGTAATTATTCATTTTTACTTTATTTCTCACATCTTGTATTGCAGTTTTTTTAGAAAACATCTGTGTAAAAATGTGATAGTAATAAGGTAGGATAATGTCAGAAAATGAATTGTATAGGACAAATAGGTTTGAAATTATTATTATAACCCAATTTCTTAATATTCGTATAGTATTTCTAAAAAAGCATATCTGTATCCTTTGTGGTTATTTGACCAAAAAGATTTGATCTCTGATTATCAAAAGTTTGAATTAACAGTAATAACTTATTTTAACTGTGTTCCTAAAAGTCCAACCTGTGTTGGTACCAAGGCTTTTGCCTTAATTAAGTAGGTCTTTGAAACATCTTTTGAGTGTGTGTGTGTATGCTGAATTCAGATTCTATCTAGAGTAAATGTGAGGAGATACGATTTTACATATACTTTCCTCTAAGCTTCAAAATATTTTTAAAAGTTCCCATTATGTATTTCAGGCAAGTTTTGTTGCATCTGGAAACCGAACAGATATTTCCTTAGATGATCCCAACTTCTGGCAAAAATGGGCAAAAAAGGCAGAAATAGACATCGATGCCATCAGTGGTAGAGTAAGTATTTCCTTTTCAAAAAAATTAATTACCTTGTAGAATATTTTGGTAATATTATAATATTTTAATGTATTCAGCTATGTTGTTAACGAGATTTATCTGCATAAGAAAAATGGTACGTGGTGGTAGAATGATCATATATTGAATCAGGCATTGCTTCGATTTTTTTTTCCTTTTTTGAGGGCTGCACCTGCAGCATATGGAAGTTCCCAGGCTAGGGATCACATCAGAGCTTCAGCTGCTGGCCTACACCACAGCCACAGAAACACCAAATCTTAGCCACATATGCAGCCTACTACACAGCTTGCGGTAGCACTGGATCCTTAACCCCCTGAGCATTGCTTGCCAGGGATCAAACCCACATCCTCTTGGATACTAGTCAGGTTCTTAATCTGCTGAGCCACAATGGGAACTCTGTACTGCCTCAATTTAATTATATTCTAATAGCTTGTAATACAAGGAAAGGTTTTTTTTTGTTTTGTTTTGATTTCTTTTTATGGCCCTACCTGTGGAATCTGGAAATTCCTGGGCTAGGGATCAAATTGGACCTGCAGCTGAAGCCTGTGCCACAGCCACAGCAACACTGGATCCGAGCCACATTTGCAATCTATGCCACAGCTTGTGACAATGCCAGATCCATAACCCACTGAGCAAGGCCAGAGATCGAATCCGCATCCTCACAGAGACAATGTCAGATCCTTAACCTTCTGAGCCACAATGCCAAAGGAAGGTTAACTTTGGACATTATTTATATTCTTAAAATTATAATGTTTTTAATTTTTAAGAAGTCTTCAAATAACAGATTGCTTTTATTTTGCTCTTTAACCTTGTTTTGTTTTTGTATTTTTGGTGTTGGATGCTATTAATGATCTGGTCAAGTATAAAGTTAAAAAAATAGCAATCAAGAAAGTGGCATTTTTAGAGTTCCCGCTGTGGTGCAGTGAGTTCAGAATCTGACTGTAGCAGCTGAGGTCACTGCAGAGGTGCATGTTGGATGCCTGGCCCAGCACAGTGGGTTAAAAGATTCGACATTGCCTCAGCTACAGCATAGGTCACCGTTGTGGCTCAGATTCAGTTCCTGGCCTGGGAACTTCCATATGCCATGGGTATGACCTTAAAAAAAAAAGAAAAAGAAAGTAGCATTTTTAAACTGTTTTTTTATAACATCCCTTGGAGCTAAGGAAGCAAGGGCCAGAAAGCTAACAGTTCATGGAACTGACACATCGTTAAGTGTTCACTTCATAAGACATCTGTCTAATAATTTATAGGAATCAATATTTGTGAGCCTTACCCACTCTCAGAATAAGTGCTAAATGATTAAAATAATTGTATATCAGAGTTCCCATTGTGTGGCCTAGTGGTAATGAATCCAACTTGTATCTGTGAGGATGCGGGTTTGATCCCTGGCCTCACTCAGTGGGTTAAGGATCCGGCATTGCCATGAGCTGTGGTGTAAGTCGCAGACTCAGCTCAGATACTGAATTGCTGTGGCTGTAGTGTAGGTCAGTAGCTGCAACTCCAGTACAGCCCCTAGCCTGGGAACTTCCATATCCCACAGGTGCAGCCCTAAAAAGCAAAATAAATAAAAGAATTTTATTAAGTAGGCATTGTCGAATGGCGTCTATTTTAATAGAGAACATTTTAAGATATAAAACTTTACAATGAGGAATAATGCCACTGCCAAATAATTATTTAATATATTTTGGAAATGTTTATAATTGTATATGAAACAAATAAGTAAATTAGAAAAGATATTTATAAAATATTATTATTTGTATTTGGCATGTTTATATACCTAAAAAGGCAATGGAATCTGTAAATCACTGTTAATTTAATCAATGAGTTGAGTGAATTAATTGGATAGGGGATAGATATGTCATTTACCCTTCTTAAATATCAATACTAACCAAAGTAGAAAAATAGAATGGAAGAAGAAATGTATTTCATAGGAGAAAAAAAGATTTAGAACACTTTGGGGCATACCTAGTAGATGATATATATGATTTTGGTAAAGTGGATTACCAAACTTAATTAGAAGATTTGTCAATTGAAAAGAAAGACTATGTATTTTAAATATTTAAAGAGTTAGTTTATAAACATAGAAATGCAACCTAAATCAAAATTCTAACAGTTTAATTTATATAACCAGACAAGATCTAAAATTCCCCTGGAAGAATGAATATTGAAGAATATTAAATCATCTCTTTAGGAATCTGTCTTACAGCAACAATCACACTTGTACAATGATAATGTAGTATAGTGATGTTTGTTGCCACATTTTTCATTTTAGAAAAAAAAGAAACTAATTGCTACATCTGTACTATCTAATGCAATAAGTAAAATTTATTATGTAGATTCCTGTAAAAATAGTGGCATTTAGTACTTGTGCAATTCTGTTTCCTAATTTATACTTTTAAAATTTTTAAGTTTTCTGACAAGTAGTACCATGAGGATAGACTAGCATTACTTACTATATGTTAAAATATAAAAACATTAACATATTATAAAGAAGCCATAAATTAAATAGTGTGATACTGAGAAAGTATATAAAGAGCAAAGAAATAGAATAAAAACAGGAAAAGATCAAATTATAAGATGTAAATAGGAGTTCCCATTGTGGTTCATCAGTTTAAGAATCCAACAGTGTACATGAGGACACTGGTTCAGTTCCTGGCCTCATTCAGTGAGTTAATGATCCGGCATTGCCATAAGCTTCAGCATAGATCACAGATTCAGCTGGATCCCTCATTGATGTGGCTGTGGTATAGGCCAGCAGCTGCAGCTCCAATTCAGCCCCTAGCCTGGGAATTTTCATATGCTGAAGGTGCAACTGCAAAAAGAAAAAAAAAAAAGTGTAGATAAAGAAATAGTATTAGAGAAAAAAGAATTATTAATCATGATTAGAATATTGAGTAAACATATATCGAGTTGGCATAATATTAGGGGGACCGTTTTTTTTTTTTAGGCTATACCCCTGGTGTGTATAATTAAGTTCCCCGGCTAAGGGTCGAATCACAGCTGTAGCTGCCAGCCTGTACCATAACCGCAGCAATGCCAGATCCGAATTCTAAAATTAGTAGGTAAAATTTAAGGAGAAACAGAATTCTTATATATGTTCAAAGTATATCTTCCAGGAGTTCCCGTCTTTGTGCTGCAGAAACAAATCTGACTAGGAACCATGAGGTTGCTGGTTCAATCCCTGGCCTTGCTCAGTGGGTTAAGGATCCGGCATTGCTGTGAGCTTTGGTATAGGTCACAGACGCGGCTCGGATCTGGCGTTGCTGTGGCTCTCCGATTAGATCCCTAGCCTGGGAACCTCCATATGCCACCAGTGCAGCCCTTAAACGACAAAGGACAGAAAAAGGGGGGGGGGGTATATCTTCCAAAATCCCAAAAGGAAAATTAATGGGTTTACAGTGGAGAAACCTAGTGGAAAAGGTTAACATCACCAGTAACACATTAACATTATGAACTGCATTAAATTAAGTGCACCGTGTACATTCTGTGGGATAGCAGAACCTACAAGATCGGTCCCTCCTCTTCCTCTCCTGCCATTTACCCTCTCCTTCTCTAGGACTTTAACACAACATCTTTTCAGGTCCTTTGCTCTTTTCTTTATTAATAATGCCATCTCCTCCTTGGATTCCTAGCAAACTACTTCTGTTCTTAAAGACCTCTTGCTAGTATCAGTGCTTTGTGAATTTTTCTCACTTTCTTTTGACCCATCTTGTATCATAAAATATTACATCCTGAGTAGCATTTATTTGTTTACAAATTAATCTGATCCTCAAGACTGAATTTCTTTAAGTTAGAAATTGCCCAAAAAAGGTAAAAGTTTGTCAACTTCAGTTGTTTTGATTGAATTAAAGTACATAGACCATAGTAAAGTTCTTACACTTATTATACCTTGCTTGTTGTATATAACTCTTTTGGAAAGCAGTGAAACATGATTTTAGATTCATAAAATAATTTTATCCTTTGACCATTATTTCTATTTCTGGATATGTCATTTCATTTGGATTTATCTTTAAGATAAACTTACCTCACAAAACCTTATATTAGCATTATATATTTTAAAAATTGGAAAGAATCCAAATTAAATTATGAATTAATTAGGCAAAGAAAATTATAATGCATAAATTATTTAAAATATGATTGCTATAGAAGCACAATACAATAACTTTCATATTAGTAATAAAGCCAAATACTAAGTTCTTTTTATCCTATGACTATAATGTCATAAAATGACATAAATTGATATAGATATATATAAAAGGTAATAAGGACTTTAAAGGAATGTAAAAATTTTTAAGTCTATTTAGTAGGTCAGTGGAATTGTTAGTGGTTTCCTTTTATGGGGCTTTATAGAATTATTCATTGTTTGTACAATTTGAAAAGTAAAATGGTTAAATATTGTTACAAGCGAAATAGGAAAAGGACCTTCAAGTAACAGCTGCTAAATTTTACAGAACAGCTTGGTTATTGACACTCCAAGAATCAGGAAGCAAACGAGACCCTTTAGTGCGACAAAAGATGAATTGGCTGAATTATCTGAACCTGAAAGCGAAGGTGAAGAAAAGCCCAAACTCCGGAGACCTTGTGAGCGTTCGAATGGCTATGGAAGAACTGAATGCTTTAGAGTAGAGAAAAATCTGCTAGTTTATGGGTAAAATATTTTTAATGTTTACTGTTTTTAGTCTCATATATAAATTTATAGGAAACATATACTATAGTTAGTATACTTTTATTTTGGTAACTCAATAAAATCTATTTTTAAAGTTCCCTGCATTTATAGATTTAATAGCAGAGTGATGAGATATCCTTAAATTTTTAAATTATAAATGTATTCCTAATGTCAAACACCTTTTTCTTAGATTTGCATATGCAGTAACACAAAATGGACAATGTTATCCATTACTGAGTAAAATATACTAGAATTTACTGTGTTATAGCTCTGCATTTTATTCATGAGGGAAAAAACTTTATTAGGTCCATCCTATGCATGACAAAATGTGTTTTTTTTTTTGTAATTTTCAGGCTTTTTATCCATGAGTTGTGTTTTTCTCTAGAACGTCACGCAGTATTACTGTAAATATATCTTTTTTTAACTAGATGGGGCCGATGGAGAGAGATTCTATCTCATGGCCGTTTTAAAAGGCAGCTGAATGAGCATGATGTAGAAATAATTTGCCGAGCCCTCTTAGCATATTGCCTTGTTCACTACCGAGGAGATGAGAAAATTAAAGGTTTTATATGGGATCTTATTACTCCAACTGAAGATGGGCAGACACGAGAACTACAGAATCATCTAGGTAAGAACATTCTTTTATTTCCTTTTAAAATTAATTTTTAGTTATGATAAGTAGCACTCAACATAGTACCATATAAAATGGAAGCATTAAAGATAATGAATGGTAATGAACCCTTAACCCATCACCCTCAATTCAAATTTCAAGTTGCAAAATACCAGTATTATCAGTTTGGTTGGGTTTTGCATTTTGTTATCAAACATATCAGTTACGAGATGTTGACACAATGTTATGTGTTAGAGGCCACCCCATCTGTATTCATGTACATTTTTCTCATTTTCTAAACTCCTGGTCAGTAGTCCATAGTGTGGATATTTCTTAACTCATTTAGTATCTTCTTTATTGATGAGCATTTTAGGAAGTTTCCAGTTTTAGGCAATTTTGAAAAACAGGTTTCAGTGAAGATCCTTGTATATTCCTCCTTATACACTGGAGTAAGGTTTTCACTAAAGTAAATATCAAGAAAGGAATTGTTGGAGTTCCTGTGGTGGCTCAGCAGTCATGAGCCTGGCTAGAATCCATGAATGCAGGTTCGATCCCTGGACTTGTTCAGTGGGTTAAGGATCCGGCATTGCCCTGAGTTGTTGTATAGGTCACAGACGTGGTGTAGGCAGACAGCTACAGCTGTGATTTGACCCCTAGCTTGGGACCTTCCATATGCTGCAAGTGCAGCTCTTAAAAAGCAAAAAAAAAAAAAGAATGGAATTGTTGAGGTACAGCATATATGTCCTTAGCACTTAAAAATATGGTCTGTATATTAACAGCATCAGTATCTCCGAGGAGTTTCTTGGAAATGCTGAATCGTAGGCCACAGACTTATGGAATAAATCTACATTTTAACAAATTCCTCAGCAATTAGTATGTATATTAAAATTTAGAAAAAGTGATAAACATTTTAAATTTTTATAAATATTTTAATTTGCTCTCAAATGTGGCTGTTCCAGTTTTCAGTTCTATTAGAGATATGTATAAGTAGTTTTTTCTCCATAGCCTTGCTAAGATAACATTATTTTTTGCATCGAACTTGGATTTTCATGGATACTGGTCGGGTTTGTTAACCACTGAGCCACGACAGGACTTCCCATCAATGTGTATACTTGAAAATATGTACTGTTTAGTTTCCAAACCAACAAGGTTGAGGAGGACTAGAATACAGAATGTTGTTAACACAGAACAAAATGCAATTTAAGATGGAGGTGTTAATTGGGATTAAAAAAAGGACACTACTTTATAATAGAAAAAGACTAATGCATAAAAGAAGATCTAACAAATAAGAGCTTGTATGTGCTGAACAAAATAGTCTCAAAATATAAAGAAAAAACCCACCAAAATCTTAAGGAAAAATGGGCCAAATCTACATAATGCTTCTGTTTACCATTGTGATGAAACTCCTAGCTGGTAGAATATGGCGAAGGAAGAAGATATATGAGGTGAGAATTGAAAGGAAGAATGAAAACTGCATTATTCGTAATTGTGAGAAATTGTAAGTGAAACAACTCACGTATCACTAAAGATTAGTAAGCAGGAGATGATATAGATTTTTACACAGCAGCTAAAATGGATTAATTAGAGCTTCCATGAATCAGTATTTATACATCTCAGAAAAAAAATCAAGAATAGTAAATTGCAGAATTACATATATAATATAATGCCTAAAAACTTAAATACTAAATATTTCTCCAACACAATAAACATGTGTGAAATAAAAATCAAATTCAGGGTAGTGAGTATCTCTGGGAAGGAAGGAGTGAAATGGACTTTAATTATGTATTATTTCCTTTAATAAAAAAAATTGACCAAATATGCAATGTGGGAGTTCCTGTTGTGGCGCAGTGGTTAACGAATCCGACTAGGAACCATGAGGTTGCGGGTTCGATCCCTGGCCTTGCTCAGTGGGTTAAGGATCCGGTGTTGCCATGAGCTGTGGTGTAGGTCGCAGACGCGGCTCGGATCCCGCGTTGCTGTGGCTGCGGCGTAGGCCAGTGGCTACAGCTCCTGTTAGACCCCTAGCCTGGGAACCTCCATATGCCGCGGGTGCGGCCCTAAAATGACAAAAGGCCAAAAAAAAAAAAAAAATGCAATATGTTAAGATTAAGAGTGGCGATACTGGAGTTCCCATTGTGGCTCAGTGGAAACAAATCTGACTAGTATCCATGAGGTCGCAGGTTCGATTCCTGGTCCCACTCAGTGGGTTAAAGCTCTGGCAGTGGCTTAGGCAGGAGTCTGTATCTCCGATTTGACCCCTAGCCTGGGAACTAGCTGCAGGTGTGGCCCTAAAAAAAAAAAAAGAGTGGGAATACTTTTTATGTTTTTGATATATTTCACAACAAAAATATCAAAGAAATAAAATGAATTTAGCTCTCTTAAATAGGAACCCACAGAACCTATCCATGTTATTAGTAACAATCAGCTTAGAAAATCAAAAAGGTCACAACTTACGTTTTTGTAACTAAGGAAGCAAAAAGTAAAGCAGGGGGAAAGGTTTGATCTTTCTGTTTTTACATTTAGGAAAAAATGTTTTGGAACATAAAAGTAATCAGAATGAGGAAGTACTGGGTGTTTCAGGGAGATTGTGTTAATACGTGTATAGTTATCATGTTGATTTATCTTGTGACCGGGTTAATATTGTTACCGTTAGTATTTCCAAGATCTCTGTGTGGCCTGCACAGACTTCTGAAAGTCTCTAGAGATTTCTTACATTGAAAAAACCATTTCAAATTGAAGATCCTTATACAAATCATCCCTGATTTCATGTGTCCTTCTCCTTTTAACAGGTCTGTCAGCCCCTGTACCCAGAGGTCGAAAAGGGAAGAAAGTAAAGACTCAGACAAGCTCATTTGATATACAGAAAGCAGAATGGCTTCGAAAGTACAATCCTGAGCAGCTACTTCAAGATGAAGGCTACAAAAAGCATATAAAACACCACTGTAATAAGTAGGTAGTAGGGTATTTTTAACACAGCTCATTAAAAGTTTACTTTTCTGAATTTATTAACAGTCTTAAAGCATGCCGATTTTGAGTACAGAGGCAGTGTGGTCTAGGACCAATCCTAATCTTAATCTTACAGGATATCCTTCAGCAAATCAGGGTACCTCTTGTGTCACTGTTTTCATCAACAGAGAGAAAGAAAACTGACCTCCCAATGATCTTATTATATTTTACTTGGATATTAAATAATGATATTTGTGAAGATTTTGGAGAAACTACTACACTACTGTATATAGTAGTGATGAGATCTGTTTAATCTGAAGTAGTTATTTCATTTTGAAAATTCTGTATACAGTTTCTTTCCTAATTTTAGCCTCAGGGATGAGTTTAATGATTTTTTTCCCCTCATGTTTAGAGTTTTGCTTCGTGTAAGAATGCTGTATTATCTAAAGCAAGAAGTCATTGGAAATGAATGTCAGAAAGTATTTGATGGAGTTGATGCAAGGTAAATTAAATAACATGTTTATTTTTCAGCAATATAATGAGGTAAAAGTTAAATGACCAGAAAATTGTATATTAAGTGGTTTCTTATTCAGTGAAATTCATAGGGAGAAAAATCTACCAAACCAGTTTATTGCCTTTCCTCTGTTAATCATCTTTGGCTCTGTAGTTAAAAGCGATAACATAGGGAGTTCCCGTCATGGCTCAGCAGGTTAAGAATCCAGCTAGTATTTATAAGGATGTGGGTTCAATCCCTGGCCTCACTCGGTGGGTTAAGGATCCAGAATTGCTGTGAGCTATAGACGCGGCTCAGATCTGGCATTGCTGTAACTGTGGCATAGGCCAGTGGCTACAACTCCAATTTGACCCCTGGGAACTTCTCTATATTTTGGGTGTAACCCTAAAAAAAAGACCGAAAAAAAGTGATAACGTAATAAGAATAATAACATCAGCATTCGTAGTAGCTTCCTATTACCAAGTCTAAAACTTGGTCTTCCTCCCTCTTACTGCAGTGTGATAGATTTTCTGTGTGTGGTGACTGAATGTTCACATATGATCCGTCCAACACCCTGGTCTTTCAGTTCTTTATCTATAGTCATCTTTTTTCTCTCCACCACAGCCACACAGTCATACACTTAATCTTTACATCACCAATAACAGCATTACCTCTTCAATCTGGATTTTAACTGTCATTTATTTCCTTCCAGCTTACTTAATTGGGTGCTTTTCACTCTGATTCTCTTAACTTTATCACAGTGCTCCCGTCACCACTTTCATGCCCCACTTTCCTCATCATAAACCTGTGTTCTATGATGAACTTACTAACTAAAATTCTTTGTCTGATTTTCCACGTGTTCTACATACATAGCACAACCTCCATTCGTGTTAAACTCACATATCCTCTTACTTCTTGCCTGTACTTAAGCAGTTGAACATTGCCGGAGAAAATCAAGCAAACCCTGCTGAATGACTCGCTTCATTCATTTCTCTTAGAATAAAGTCCAGTCCTACAGTGCCCTGCATAGGCCTGGGACCTCTTCCTCCACTCTGTCCCTTACCCACAATGCTCCAGTTACACGGTGTTTCTGCTTCTCCAGCATGTCAGGCTCATTGTGTGCTCTTCCCCCTCGTGCACATACTTTCCTCTGATCTTTCACAGAACTATCCCTTCAGATCTCATGGATCTCAGGCTTAAGTTCCACCCCCTCAGACAGGCCTTCTCTGCCACCTGGCTAAAGCAGCCCACCAGTCATTCACTATTACTTAGCCATATTTTATCTCATTAATGATGCCTTGTTAGTATTGAAAATTATATTTATTTTTAAATTGTCTTTCTTTTCTTATTACCGTTTAAGCTGATTGGAGGTGAAGTGTGCTGTTTTATTGAATACTGTATTCCTAGCCCCTAGAATCTGGGACGTAGTAATACCCCATAGTAATATTTGTTGACTAATTGGCTCTCTTTCCTTGTTCTGACTGGATATGATCCCCTTGTGATTTCCCAGAAAGTGTGACCTGGAAATTATCCTCTTTTATTATCCTGTCCATATTTGGATTTTAACATGTTTACATCTCCCTGAACACACACACACACACACACACACACACCACTCTTGGACCTACTATATTATTACTGTTCTTGATTTCACAGCCAGACTTTTTTAAAGTGTCTGTATTTGTTGTCTCCTTTTCCTCTTCTCTCTCACATTGACTATACATTCCACTGCCATTCAGCTTTTACCCACCTTCCCCCCTCACTCCACCACCTACTTTAAGAAGTTCTTTCACCTACTTTAAGAAATTCTTCAGTCACGTACTTCCTGCTAAGTTTGATGGATATATCATGTTCATCTTATTTACCTTTCTTGACTATTTCCTTCTTCTTAGAATGCTTCTGTAATACCATTCTCCTGTAGATTTTCTTTTTCGCTTTCTGCTTGCCACTTTTCATTTTCAGTCTTCTCGTCTACTTGTCTCATAAACGTCTCCACATAGGCCCTCTTTTCTTGTCACTTACCCTTCTTAGGTGTTCTCACTTCTGCAGTGTCAGTTTTTATTTCTCTACTGATGATTTCCAAATCTGTCTCTGGCCCGCATCTCTTCTAAACTTAAGATTCACATTTCTCAAATGCCTCCTTTACATTCTTGCTGGAACATTCTCTTTCCCCATGTCCTTCATTCTCCCTCTCTTACTGCTTAGCTGACATCAACTCAGCCTCCTTGTCCTCTCAAGTCTGGGTTAGACATACACTCAAGAGTACTGTGTCACAGCACTCGTCACACAGTACTGCCAGTGCCTCTTCAGAAGGGCAGGGGTATGTCTGTCTTACTACTGCCATAATTGGTAATTACCGAATAATGTTTAAATCTGTTTTGAATGGATCATCCAGCCTGGGGAATTTAAAGACTTAATGCAAGAGATAGCACATAAATTGAATCTGTAAAAACAGAAATCAGCAGAAGTTTGCACCTTGTTTGTATTCCTTTACTTTCCCTAGCAGTTAACACTTAACATGAGTATGGTACTTATATTTAAACCAAAGATATATACTGAGTGTCTTTTTAGTCTTCAGAGGTAGAAAAGCCTTCCATCTCAGATGTCATTTTGTTTTGAGCTTAGAGTGCCATCTGATGGTAGCAAACGGAAGTACAGTACCTGACCCACTTCATTTCCCTTCCTCGGGGAACCTATCTCCAGTGTTCTTTCCTCTTTCCTTCATCTTTCTCTGTTTCTCCTTTGTTTAGTTCTAGCCAGGAATGCAGTAAAAAATAAATACCTTTTAACTATCTTTTTCCTTATCTGTTTTTCAACTTTTGCCATATCAGGAAAATCACACTTCCTCTTTTCTTTTGCAACTAAACAAAAATATGATTATGACCCTTCTATTTTAAAAAATAGTGAGGTGCACAATTAAAGTACTGAAAATTTTATTTTTGCCTCCTGGCAGAACACTTAAGAAAAATAATTTTTTTCCATTATTTTATATTTTACTTATAAAACATAAGTCTTTTTTATTGCAATGTCTTTTATTGCAACTATATTAGTGGGTAAGTACTGGGTTCTTGTGGACTAGCCTAGGATCATTTACCAGTTTAGGTCTGTATGAAAATTTACTTTGCATTCCCAAAGACAACCAACTTACAAATGAACTTTTGCCACACGAATTAGTTGTAAGTAGGGAACTCCCCATTTCTTCACATCTACAGGCCTTTGTTAATTAATTTATAAAATTTATGGTGCCAAGATGAAAAGATGAAATTTTATTTGATGTAATTTGTGTAATTTTTAAAATTAAATCTCCAATTCTTTGAAAATCCGTAATTCAATAACGTCATAGGGAAATTCTCAGATAGAATATTTGATTCCCTGATGTAATTTACCCAGTCTAATCTCTACCTCTCCTTTGACTATTGAATACAATATAAGAATGATATAAAAATTAACGATCCTTATTTTTTAATCCTTATCAACCATTATTTGCGCTATGCCAAACTGAAGGATACAATGGTTTGAATCACTATGGTAAAAAAATGAACATTTCAGTACTTCTGTACATGATATTTTTTCCTTTTTAGAGGTGTTACATGTGTTACTTGCAGAGTGTGTCTGGAAAACAAGAATTTCAAGTGATAAGCAAAGTAAAAGAAAATTTTATGTATAAAATTACAAGTGCTGTAGTTGTTTCATACTAATGAAAGCAGCCGGATTACCAAAGCAATATAGATTTAGCACTATAGTTTTTAGTACCTTATTATCATTTTGTGTCATGGTATTATATACAGCATAAAAATAGCACTTTGAGTGTTTTCATCAAATTACAAGTCAGAAACTTGCATTTTCCTTTACTCTTGAGCAGTGCTTAATTTTTCAGTGTGATTTTCCTACCATTAGCGGTCTAAAAGAGACATAATTTGTTTTACAACCTAGAGCAGTTCATTTACTTTTTTAGGGCCTGGATCTCCTTGTACACAAAATGAAATACTTGAACCTGATGATTTATGCCAAGTTGTTTACTGACATAAGACAGATTCCTGATAGAACCTTTTGTCTATATCTGAAGGAAATCAGTGAAAACAATATCATTTCTTAAGAGTAAAATAAACCTGTTGAAACTTAGTTCTTCTGTTGTGCTTATTAATTCTTAGGAGTTCCCACTGTGGCTCAGCAGGATAAGAACCTGACCTTGTCTCTGTGAGGATGCAGGTTCAATCCCTGGCCTGTCTCTAGTGGGTTAAGGATCCAGCATTGCCACCAACTGTGGTGTAGGTCACAGATGTGGCTTGGATCCAGCATTGCTGTGACTGTGTTATAGGTCAGAAACTAAAGCTCCAATTTGACCCCTAGTCCAGGAACTTCCATATGCTGGATGTGTGGCTATAAAATAATAATAATAATAATAACTTATTTTATGGTCTTTGTTGTTACTGTGCAATTTTGTAATTTTAATCAGTGGTAATTGTGGGAAAAAAATTTTAAATGAAATAAAATGTTATCCTATTTTTCTCGAATACCACAAATCTATTTAGAAGCTATATAAAAATTTGCCTTCTCTAAATCTTATAGTAACTCATAAAATCATATCATGATTTTTTTTTTTTTTAAGTGACATTGATGTTTGGGTCCCAGAACCAGACCACTCAGAAGTTCCTGCTGAATGGTGGGATTTTGACGCTGATAAGTCACTCCTTATTGGAGTTTTTAAACATGGTAAGTGAGAAGTAAGGTAGGTAGAGTCTTCTGTGTATAATGCAATTCAGCTCCTTTTCGATGTCTTGATTTCCACTTACAGCTTTATTCCAGTGACACCTAGATTGTTATATACATGATATATAAAACACACACTCTCAAACTGTCAGTCACTAAATTTCCTCACGAATGGTGGCATATGTGACGTGCCCCTCCTGGACCTAAGTCTCACATAATGTCCTCTCTCAGGAAGGGTTTTTATATAAGATATGTTGGTGTGATCAGTTTTTCCTTTTTTTCATTTTAACTGATAAATTTAATCTAGATTTAAATACACGTATTGCCTGACCATGTGATATTTGTAATAATTTCTGGAAAATATATGTAACCCGTATCACTTTAATACATAATCCCTTTAGTCTAGGAATGTCATCCATCATAAATATGGATGACATTATATATTATATTTATACATTTATACATTATATATATATATTTATACATTTTTATTCTTTTTATCCTTTTTACTTTCATAATTGGTGATCCCTTCAGGTTATGAAAAATATAACACTATCCGAGCAGACCCAGCATTGTGCTTCTTGGAAAGAGTGGGAAAACCTGATGAGAAAGCAGTTGCTGCAGAACAGAGAGCGAATGATTATATGGATGGGTACGTGCGTTTCAAAGTCGTGAATTCTCTCTATATTTCTATCAATATCAACATAGTCTCTGTCAGTAATGTTTATCCTTAAATAATGTAGTAGTAAAAGAATTGGAGTTTACAATCCAGAAGATTCATTTGTCCAATAAAGTGTGATAAAGGAAGAGACTGGATCTTCCACACACCCATTCTTTTTGATGACATTCATTTTTACATTTTTATATATATATATTTTGTCCACACCCATGGCATCTGAAAGTTCCTGGGCCAAAGATCCGACCCATACCACTGCAGTAACCAGAGCCACTGCAGTGACAACACTGGATTCTTAACCCACTGAGCCACAAAGGAACTCCCCATTTTTATATTTTCAGTGGTCATGGCAATTAAAACCATAAAATTTTAGGGGAGTAAGAGGGAAAAGAAAGCTAAGAGTATTAGGTTGAAGAGAAATACAATGTTCATTACCTATTATAAGCCCTTGCAAATATTTTTCTTTGCTTACCAAAACAGAAAAGTGAGAGTCTACGTTGAGGTTAATAGTACCATATTGTAAGTGAACTTGGGAGTAAGAGTAAATTAGAAGTAGCTTTCTCTAACTTGCAGTGTAATAGCCTTCATGCTATTAGGTTTGGACTCCTCTGGCTAAAGAACAGAGACTTTATTCTGACCTTTAAAATACACTAAAAAGTCCTTCCAACAATACTCTCTTTGTCCTTCCAAGAGGGATTTTAAGATCAGTACAATAATTATAGCATTTATTGGTATTTAACAGGGATGTGGAAGATCCAGAATACAGACCCGCCCCAGCGATCTTTAAAGATGACATAGAGGTATGCTTTGGATCATAGTTTTAAATCCTCAATTCTAGTTACCCATGTTTCCCTTCGTTTGCTTTTTGGGATGGGGGTTATATGTTTTTCCTTTATATGTTTTCATTATGCATAATTCCTCAAATTAGCTAAATTAGTAACCAACTTAGGCTGACCAACTTAGGTTGACCAACATCACAGGTAACCATTAAGCATTTGCTTGATCTCCCCTTCTAGACAAGCCAGAAGCTGGTTTGGACATCTGCTTGAAATGGGGCTTGCCAACATGCTACACCACTAGGATCCAAAACAGCAGTGGTCAGGGTTAAAATGCCAAAGCAGAATGAGAGCTAGATACTATAAGTAGATGAGAACGGATAGAAACTGTACCTCTATAAAGCAGTTTGAAATAGAGGATGGAGCCTAGAAGAATTCTGAGCTGCTAAAGCATAGTTCTAAATGTTCTATTTTTAGGTCAAAAAGAAGAGGTGAGGCATTTCTATAGTAACTGTGAGAGAATGGTAAAGACTAGACAATGCTGTGACTATCAGGTAGGATTTGCTGGTCTTGGTTGTCAGGGGTCCTGGGTATTTATGCCTTATGAGGAAGAAAGATGAGGCTTAGGCCGGTGTGTCAGTGAGAATGAAATCCAGTGAAGTCAGAAGCTTACCTTAAAAGGTAGTGCTTTCTGCCAAAGAGCATAGAGAAATAACAAGGAAATATATTTCAGCATGGGTAGGGAGAAAAATGTTTCTCTTGAGGATTCATAGTTGTAGGCCTGCCTTCTCTTGAGTTTATAGTTTGATTTCTTTTTCTTAATCTGCATGGTCCCAGAATCCTATTGAATAAAAAGAGGTCCCGCGCTGGTAATACCCTTGTGGTACCTGATAAAAACAAACAAAAAGAACTGTGAGAAGCAATAACTTCAATCCAGATTACACTTGAGTCCTAAAGATAAAGCCCTCCATAAAATGAGGTCAAAATCCAAAAAAATTTTAATTTATGCAGAACAATTTACCATGAGTGAATGTTAGCAAATACAACAAAGAACAAGATTAGATCTCTAAGAACTTCTGATAAGAGATCTCTGAAAATATATTTTTAAAGATTAAGGACGTTAAAGAACTGGGAACAAAAGAAAGATGAGATATGGTTTTAAAAGACTAGGAACATATGAAAAAGAGTTATATGTAACTTTAGAAGTGAAAAATATTGTCAGTGAAATTTAAAACTCAACAAATGAGTTAAACATTCTTTTGGAGTAGCAGATTAGACACAGCTCATGAGAAAAGAAATTATTTATAAAATAGAGGAAATTATGCATGATGTAGCATGTTGAATCAGTTTCACCAGTCAGGAGAGAGAAACCACATAGTAATTTGAACAGAGAAAGTTTAATGTAAAAAATTATTGAATGTAATAGGGGTTTAAAATAATGAAATACTGATTAGAACAAATTAAAGAGAACTCTTAAAAATATAATAGCCAGTACTCCTAAGGCTGAAACAGCACCCAAAGAAGGGTCCTATCCTCACCAGGGTTAAAATCCTGAATTTTAGGAGAGGGTATGTAGAAAAGTTGTTACACTGCCACACTTGAGAAACTTCTAGGATTGCCAAGGAAGGTTTTTCTGGGGAGTGTCTTACTGGAGGCATTCTACTATAAACCGCCCCTTCCCTGGGGAGGGGGGCAAGGCGGTGTTTTTCAGGGGAAGCTGCAAGGTGCTAAAGAAACTATTTGAACTATAGGAGCTGGACATTGAGGAATCTGTATGTGCTATAGGAGCTGAGCAGTGGAGGAATTCACAGAAAACCTGGAATAAAACCCCTCTCTTCTCTGGCTTCCACTGCTCACAAAGCTTAACAACACACTGGCTAAGAAAAAATAGAGTATAGGTCTGTTTTTTTCTGAGAGGCAGTAAATTTAGAACTGAGAGGCACTGGAATTCCCGTCGTAGCTCAGCAGTTAATGAACCTGACTAGCATCCAGGAACACGTGTTCAATCCCTGGCCTTGCTCAGTGGGTTAAGGATCCGGCATTGCCGTGAGCTATGGTGTAGGCTGCAGATGTAGCTCGGGTCTGGTGTTGCTGTGGCTGTGGTGTAGGCCAGAGGCTACAGCTCCGATTTGACCCCTAGCCTGGGAACTTCCATATGCCTCGGGTATGGCCCTAAAAAGACAAAAAGGAAAACAAAAACAAACAAAAAAAAAAAAAACCTGAGAGGTAATAACTCAAAAACTAGTACAACGGAATACATTATTTTTTTTTTCTACAGCGAGTATAGCATGATAATGTCTGGCATATGTCTGGTAGGCATTCCAGAAGGAAAGACTAGCGAGCATGAGGAAGGAGCCCTATTTTTTTGTTGTTGTTGCTTGTTTTTAGTGCCACACTTGCAGCATATGAAAGTTCCCAGGCCAGGGTCGAATTGGAGCTACAGCACCACAGCCACAAAAGATCCGAGCTCTATCTGCGACCTATACCACAGCTCCCAGCAACGCTGAATCCTTGACCCACTGAGCATGGCCAGGGATTGAACCCGCATCCTTATGGATCCTAGTCTGACTTGTTTCCGCTGTATCACAGTGGGAACTCCAGGAGGAGCCCTATTTTAAGAGTTACCACTGAAAGTTCCTCAGACTTGATGAAATACATGAATCCTCAGATTCAAGAAGTAAATTAAACCTTGGCAGGATAAATGAAACTAAATCTACTCCAGGAAACGTCCTGGTGCAGATACAGCTACACCAAACTAAGAGTAGATTTTTCAAAACAGTCTGTGAAAAAAGATCAACCTGCAAAGGAATAATGGTAATTCTACCTCTGGGCTTTTCTAAAACAATAGAAACTAGTAGTCATTATAATAAAATCACCAAAGTTAGAAATATGTCATTTACAGTAATTTGGGATACCTAATTGAAGGTGTTCTGTTGACAGATAAAAACTAGATATACAGCACAAGCAAACTGTTCAAGGTGGAAAAAGAAAAGTTTTGCAGGTTGTCTAATAACCAATTATGAGAAAGAATAAATTTTTTGAGTTTGTGTATATAAACAAACAAAAAATAAGTTGTAAATAAAACCTGAAGTATATTTACGGTTAGGGGAAGGATGGTGAAAAAATGACTTAAAACTAATCATAGAAAAGGAAATAATTTTAGTAAATAATGACTGGTCTGAAGTGGCAGTGGTAGTAAACAAGTATGAAAGGATAAGAATTGATAAGTTAAAATTTTTATTTTTACCAAATTAATTATAAATTCTAAGAGAAATTAAGAAAACAATTTCACTCACAATTACATTAAGAAAGAATAAAATACCTAGAAATAAATGTAACCAAAGAAGTGAAACCCTGTATATAGAAAACTGTAAGACATTAATGAAAGAAATTGAAGAAGCCACAAAAAAATGAAAAGATATTCCATGCACATGGATTGGAAAATTAATATTGTTAAGATGACCATACTACCCAAAGTATTCTACAGATTTCAGCGCAATCTCTATCAAAATTCCAATGGCATTTTTCACAGAAATAGAACCCCAAAATCCTAAAATGTGTATGGAACCATAAAAGACCAAAGTAATCTTAGAACAAAGGTGGCCTCACACTCCCTGATTTAAACTATATTACAAACCTATAGTAATTAAAACAGTAATACCTATAGTATGGCATTGGCAGAACAACAGATACTTAGATCAGGGGAACAGAATAGAGAGCCTGGAATTAAACCCACACATATTTGGTCATGTACTATAAAGGAGCCAAGAATATACAGTAAGGAAAGAGTCTCTTTAATAAATGGCGCTGTGAAAATTGGACAGCCACATGCAAAAGAACAAAAGCAAACCTCTATCTTATTGCATACACAAAAATCAACTCAAATGGATTAAAGACTTGAACACAAGACCTGAAACAATAGAACTCATAGAAGAAAACGTAGGTGGTAAGCTCCTTGATATGTCTTGGCAATGATTTTTTGAATCAGATGCCAAAAGCAAAAATAAATGAGTGGGACTTCATCACACTAAAAAGCTTCTGCATACCAAAGGAAACCACCAACAGAATAAAAAGACAACCTACTGAACGGGAAAAAATATTTGCAAATCGTATATCTGATAAGGGGCTAATATCCAAAATATATAAAGAACTCATACAACTCAATAGCCAAAAAACAATCTGATTAAAATAAGGGCAGAAGATGAGAATAGAGACACTTTTTAAAAGAAGATATATAGATGGCCAACAGGTACATGAAAAGATTTTATACATCCTTAATCATCAGGGAAATGTCAATCAAAATGCAATGAAATATCACCTTATACCTGCTCCAAAGACTGTTGTCAAGAAGACTAGAAATAACATGTATTGGTTAGGATGTGGAGAAAAGTGAACCCTTGTGCATTGTTGATGGGCCTGTAAATTGGTGTATCCCCTATGGAAAACAGTATGGAGGTTCCTCAAAAAATTAGAGAGCTGTCATATGATCCGATATTTGCATTTATGGCTATTTATCCAAAGAAAATGATAATTTCAAAAGATATATGCACCCCCCCTCACATGTTGTTCGAAGCATTATGTGCAGTAGTCAGGATGTGGAAATACCCTAAGTGTCCATGGATGGATAAAGTGGTTATGATACACTCACACACACACATATTCACATATGTGTGTGTCTATATCTGTATACAGTGGAATGTCATTCAGCCTTTTAAAAGAATGGAATCTTTCCATTCGCAACAATATGGATAGACCTGTGAGAGCATTATGCGAAGTGATCTAAGTCATACAGAGAAAAAGAAATGCTTTGTGATATCGCCTTCTTTCTCTCTCTCACATATGTGGAATCTAAAAAAAAAAAAAACAAACTTTTAACTAAGTCCATAGATAAGAGAACAAACAGATAGTGGTTGCCAGAGACAGGAGCTGGGAAGTGGGAAAAATGGGTGAAAACTGTTGTCGGTTTTGTTTTGTTTTTTAAGTTTAAATTAAATTTTTAAAATTCTGTTACAAAGGAAAGTACTCTATTGTAAAGAAAATCGATTCTTGACCCAATTATCCTGTGACAAATTTCTTTCTTCTTTTAAAAGGATGATGTTTCCTCCCCAGGAGATCTTGTTATAGCAGATGGAGGTAAATAGCATTTATTTCTTTATTTAGTATTATTGTAAATTGACATTCGCAAGATACCATGAGATCAATAAATATACTTCTATAATGTTTTCAAATGTACATGAAATTTATTGAAGGCAGTTGCAGTCATTATAGAAGATACTAGTTGTTTGGAAATGTAATATTTTTAGATATAAAAATTTATGCAATGAATTTTTTATAGAACAGAAACTTTGATGATTTTGTAGTTTGAGTATTACAATGGTATGTGACATTTCACCTTTAAACACAGCATTAGTATTAATTTAATAATCCATTTAACCTCTTATTTGTTCATATGCACACTGGAAACCATTCTTTTATCCCTTGGTTTCTAACAAAGCTTTTCTGTATAGGGTCTTGCTTCTGCTTCCATCTGATATCAAGATAGAAACATACTCTTCCTAGAGTATATTCATTCCCAGTTGTCACCTAGGATGACTCACTTTCCTGTAGTTCAACTAGGAATAAAGGAGTAGCTTTTCATAGCATTGATTACCACTTGATTTTGGTTTATATGATTATAACATTACACCCTGGAAATAGATCTTGCACTTTATTAGGCTTAAAAGTTACAGCATTGCCATATTGAATTTTTTTTAAATATATGTTCCTCCCTAATGACTTTTCTTCATTCTAATTAAATTGAGATAAATTTAATACAGAAGTCTTCAATTAGAAGAATTGACAGTATTCAACTTCTTGTGGATTTCAGTTTGACTTTTATTTAAGACACTGAGTATCTGCCTGCCAGTAAGATGTATTTGACCTGGAAATGCAAGAGTTGTATTTTCTGTGCAAGTGAAGTTCTTTTTAAATATACAGTATTGTGGTTCTTTATTCCACTGTGACCTACTTTGAGCTTGCTCTTAAAGTGTGATACAATGTTTTTAGCGCTATAGTTAAAACTTTTTTATGATGAAAGATTTGTTTTTGGTTTTCACCTAATCAGATTGAAAGCAAAAAATTTAAGTGGGGAGATTTTGCTGCTTTTTCTGAGCTTCATGACACAGTATCTTTAGGTTTTGGTTTTGGTTTTAGTTTTTTTTTTTCATTGACATGAGTTTCTTTAAATGTAGATGGTCAACTGATGGAGGGTGATAAAATTTATTGGCCTACTCAGTCAGCTTTAACCACACGTTTGAGGCGTCTCATCACTGCATATCAGCGTACTAATAAAAATAGGCAAATCCAGCAGATACAACCTACTTTTTCAATGCCTGCCAGTGTAATGCAGCCTCTTTATGAAGAAGCCACTCTTAATCCTAAAATGGCAGCCAAAATAGAAAGACAGCAGAGGTAAGACAATGGCACTAAATTTTTAATGTATACTATCTAAACAGTGTTCATTCTGAGGTCTGTTACAATATAATTATCCTACTGTGTGAAAAATATATAGGTAGAAGAATAGCTCAAAACAAAATGTTTTATAGACATATACACATGCATAAATATATACTTGCATAAATATGGTTAAGCTAATACAGATTATTGCATTTTATAGTTACTTGTCATCTTTATATTTAATTATTCTTTTGTCAGGTTTATGAACAACGAGGTCTGGGGGAAAATGAAGGTACAAACTCGGGAATTAAATTATTAGTGAAATACACATCTAAATTATGTGAAAGAGATTCCATTCTATTTTATTTTACATTATGACATTAATGAAATACAAGAATGTATGTGGAAGAGCAGTTCATCTGTACTTTGTACAGAGGACGAACCCTTAAAACTACTGATGTTAAATGTGAACAAATAGAAGTAGAACTTCTTGCAAGAGACCTTATTAGGAAGACAGGCAAACTTCTCCGATCCCAAAAGCTTTAACTTCTTAGAAAAGGCAGAATACATGGGAAAAAAGTTTAGTGGCTCCCTTGTGGTACAGAGGGTTAAGGATCTGCTGTTGTCACTGTTAGCAGCTTGGGTTGCTGCTGTGGCAAGAGTTCAATCCCTAGACCTGGGAACTTCCCAAAAAATAAAGAAAATTTAGCAGTAACCTGGCTTCCCTGTTTTTGTTTTGTTTGGTTTTGTTTAGAGTAGATTTATTTTCTTTACTAACTTTGTTTTTATTTTTTGCTTTTTAGGGCCACACCTACAGCGTATGGAAGTTCCCAGGCTAGGGATCAAATTGTAGCTACAGCGGCCATCCTATGCCACAGCCACAGCAACTCAGGATCCGAGCCATGTCTGTGACCTACACCACAGCTCAAGGCAATACCAGATCCCTGACCCACTGAGCAAGGCCAGGGATCGAACCCACATCCTCATGGTTCTTAATCAGATTCGTTTCCGCTGCACCACAACAGGAACTCCTGGCTTTCCGTTAAACATGGCTCTTTGACTGTTTTCTAAAAGATAAATTGTTCTTTTATGTCATTTGCAGCAATTCATTGTGACCAGAATTCAGTTAGCCTGACATTGAAGATTTTAGCTATCCCAGATGAAATCTTAAAATACTACTACTTGTGTAAATATACTGTATCAGTAGTGTTGCATAACAGCCCATCCCAAAATGATAACATAAAACATCAGTTTTCGGTTTGTCACAACTCTATGGGTCGACCAGGTTCTTTTGCTTCTCATGGTGTTGCCTGGAGTGTAGGAATGGCTGGAAGGTCCAAAGTGTCCTCACTCATGTGACTGGCAGTGGTGCTGACTGCCAGCTGGGATCTCAGATTTTAAGAGGGAGCATTCCAACTGGCAAAGGCAGAAGCTGCGGATTTCTTAGGGCCCAGCATCAGCAGTTACAAAGTGGCACTTCTGCCACCTACTGTTTTAAAAAAAAATTACAGGGCCAACCAAGATTTAAGGGAATCTTTCAAAGAGAAGATGGCAAAGAATTCATGGCCATCTTTTATCTACCACATACATTTTCCCTCAGTCTGTCAGATCTGGATAATCTTCCTAAAATACTAGTTTGATCATGATAGGCAATGCCTCCTTATTTAGTAGAAGGGCATAATGTCTACCTTCTTAAGCTGTAATTCAAGTCTCTTCATTTTAGGCTTCAGCATGTTTCTAGTTTTACTTGCTACTGGTCTTGACTTGGTGCATTACTTAAGTTGTTCCTATCACCCTTCTTTCTACTCCTTAGTCCATACTTAACCCTGCCACTCCTTTAGAGTTCAACACATGTCCTATTTCCTCAATTAGTAGCTCAGTATTCTGTTTTCTGCACTTTATATAGCACTTATCTAAATAAAACTACTCATTTTCAAAATAATAAAAGATATACTGATATTCATCTTTTCCTTTCCATATCTTATCTAAGTTGTAAATTCTTTGAAAGTAGATGTCATTTTATTTTGTCCTATGTAATCCTCGAATTTGTCCTTTCTCTTCCATTTCTGCCTTTATCACTCTTGTACAAAGTTCATATCACTTGATCTCTTTCCCAGACTATTTTTACATCATCATTAATCTTAATCTTTTAGTAAAAATGGCCTGTTAATGTCTTTCAAAGTTCTTTTTCATAGGCTTATTTTCATTTACACAATAAACCTGTGATTTTTAACCAGGGGAAAGATTTTACAAATAGTGTTTTAGCTATGATTTTTAACCAGGGGAAAGAGTTTACAAATACTTTTTTAGCTATGGTATCCTCTTAAAGTATCTTCAGGAGCTTTCACCTGAATAGAGACTTTTTTTTTTCTTTTTTTTTTGCTTTTGGGAGCCGCACCCATGGCATACGGAGTTCCCAGATAGGGGTCAAATCAGAACTATAGCTACTGGCCTATACCACAGCCACAGCAAGGTGGGATCCGAGCCACATCTGCAATCTACACCACAGCTCAAAGCAATCCCAGATCTGAGAGAGGCCAGGGATCAAATCTGCATCCTCATGGATACTAGTTGGGTTCATTATCACTGAGCAACAATGGGAACTCCTGAATAGAGACTATTTTTAGCCAGACATTTAGAGCATGTTATAATCTGACCCCAAACCTATCTCCCTCTGCTCCCAATGTGAACCACCTCCTTTTCAATCTGGAATAGTCATCATCCTCCTAAAATGTAGGTTACTTCCTACTTTGCATGTTCTCTGCTGTGTTTCTAGTTCCCTCCCTTATTTTAGCCTTGTTCCATTTTAAATGCCACTTACTCTGTGATGCCTTTCTTCTCACTCAGGTTTGAACTGATCCTTCCATCTTATGTGCTTTCCTAAAATTTTTGGTTTCACACATATTATTATAAAATACTATCATGTACTGTAAATATATTTGAAATGCTGTGTATTTTTCCTGAAGGTAGCCTCATGTCTTATTTATTTTTAGTTCTGTATCCCATGCTTACTTTTTCATACAGTAAATATGGGGAAAAAAACTATTATTGTCTGAAGATTGGTTGGATAGATGAGTCAGCTCGTATTTTAAAATGTATTTACAAAGGAATAACCCTGGATTTAATCCTTTAAAATGTTAGGTAGTTGAAAAGTTTAAAATTTTATTACGGTCACTATATTCAGCATTAATAAATGTTTATTTCTGTGACAACTGTGGCTTTTTCTTTAATCTGATTCAAAATAGGTGGACGAGAAGAGAAGAAGCTGACTTTTATAGAGTTGTATCTACATTTGGAGTGGTATTTGATCCTGACAGAGGCCAGTTTGATTGGACAAAATTTAGAGCTATGGCTAGGCTACATAAGAAAACTGATGATAGTTTGGAGAAATATTTGTATGCATTCATGTCTATGTGTCGGAGGGTTTGTCGTCTTCCTTCCAAAGAAGGTATGTATAAAATTTCTTTGTTTTCCTTGTTTCAGTCAAAGAAGCAAAATTAGTGAAATTCAGAAATGTCCAACTCTTTTATTTCAGTACTAATTCAGTATATCACCATTTTTCTGAATTGTAAATAAACTCTGCTTAAAGATCCCCTATTCTTTAATTCTACTACGGAAATGAGATCTAAAGAGAAAAAAAGTTCACACTGAATTCTGAGAAAGTAATCTGTTTTTATTTAGAATTAGACTTATGGAGTTCCCATCGTGGCACAGCGGAAACAAATCCAACTAGGAACCATGAAGTTGCGGGTTCAATCCCTGGACTCGCTCAGTGGGTTAAGGATCCAGCGTTGCTGTGAGCTATGGTGTTGGTCACAGGCACGGCTTGAATCTGGCATTGCTGTGTGGCTGGGCATAGGCCGGCTGCTGTAGCTCCGATTGTACCCCTAGCCTGGGAACCTCCATATGCCTCAGGTGCAGCCCTAAAAAAAGAAAAGAAAAAAAAATTAGAACTAGGCTTATGATTATGGGAAGTGGAAGATAAAGGATAGCTTTTTGGTAGACAGAACTAACCTGTATTTTTAGTCCATCTTATAGGAATTGTGCTACAAGGCTTTAGTAATTTATTGTTTTTTTTGGCAATGCCCCCAGCATGTGGCAATTTCCTGGCCAGGGATCAAACCTGAGCCACAACAGTGACAACATCAGATCTTTAACCACCAGGCCACCAGGGAACTCCCTAGAGGGCTTATTTGTACAAATATTTTTGTAAGGAATGAGGCTTCCACTCAAAAGACATTTTTAAGTGTTTTAGTAGAGAAAAAAAAACATACCCAAACAAAACAAAGCAAAAATAACTAATCAGAGCTGCTAATGCTCAGCTAAGGAACTGTTCTGGGTTGAATTTCATTATTATTGAAGCCCATACAGGGAGTTTCCATCCATCCCTCACTCTTCCTCCCCTAATGTTAAAATCTCATATGACTAATTATAGAATAGTTATCAGCCCAGAAAATAAACATTAGTACAACACCATTAACTGAACTAAATAGCTGCTCAAATCTTACCAGTTTTTCCATTGAACTGTCATTCCAGGACCCCCACATTGTATTTTATTGTTATTTCTTTTTAGCCTCCTGCAGTCTGTAACAGTTCCTCAGGGTTTTTTTGCTCTTTAATGACCTTGATACCTTTGGTCAGTTTTGCCATTAACTCCTTAAGTTGAATCTGTCTTGTGTTTTCACATGATTAGATTGAGGTTACGCCTTTTTGGCAAGAGTACTTCAGAAATGATGTGTCTTTCTCAGAAACATAGTATCATGGGGTTCGTGATGTCAGTATTGTCCTGTGGCCCTTTGATTGTTTGGTGATTGTTTGGTTTCGGTAGTTTATACTGCATTTCTTTCTCCAGTGTTAAATTGTTATCTTTTCCCCTGTAGTTAACAGATATCTTGAGAAGATATTTTGAGACCACACAAATCCTGTTTCTTCTCAGAATTTTACCCAGTGATTTCAGTAACCATCAGTAGATCTTGTCTGCCACAATTTTTACTCTGGTTTCTCCTGCAAGAAAGAGCTGTTCCTTCTCCCTAGTCTACTTAATTATTTATTTATTTATTTATCTTAGTATTTGTTTTTATGGATTTTTTTTTCTGTAGGTTATTATCCAGTACTATACATATTCATTTTGATGTTCAAATTGTTCCAGATTTAGCCATTAGGAGCTTCTTCAAGTGGTCTCTCATTATTTCAACAAGTCTCTGTCTCTTTTCGAGTACTTACCAAATGCCAGTATCTCTGCTCACATAGATATGACTTTCTCTAAAGTAATAGAGTACGGTCTGATGTTGAAACCGAACTGTCTCTTACAGTGTTTGACAATTGCTCCTGGGTTTCCCTCAAATTTTAAGAAAGCCTTTGATGTCCCTGTGAATTCACTGCAATGCCCTGAGTTAAGGATATGTGGACTTAGGTTGGCTTATGGGGTGTTATTTAATACTTTTAGTTTGTATTTATAAGGGAATTTAAGTGTTTTTCTCTTTGATTAAAACATAGAATAGTATGACATAGTTCATAAGGGAATTTCTTAAAAGTAACTTCGTAGTTATATTACTGTACTTAAAAAATTTAATCTTCTACTTAGCTTTCCATAGATCCAACATTATATATTTAATGTTACATGATTTTTAATACTTCTTTCTAAAATTTATTTCTCATTTAAAAATGTTAAAAGGAAATTCTGGGAGTCCCTATTGTGGCTCAGTAGTCACAAACCCGACTAGTATCCATGAGGAAAGAGGTTCGATTCCTGGCCTCAGAGGGTGAAGGATCCGGCATTGCCACAAGCTGTGGTGTAGGTTACAGATGCACCTCAGATCTTGCATTTCCGTGGCTGTGCCGTAGGGCGGCAACTGCAGCTCCAATTCGACCCCTAGCCTGGGAACTTCCTTATGCTGCAGATGTGGCCCTGAAAAGAAAAATAGGAAAGAAATTCTGTAACTATATAATGATATTGAGCAGAGGTACATTTTAGAATTTGCTTTGTTTTAAATCTATGATGAAGTATTTTTGAGGGAATTATGTCTTTTCTTCTTTCACTGTAGAATTGGTGGATTCGAGTATTTTTATCCAGCCAATCACGGAAGAGCGTGCTTCTAGGACTCTGTATCGCATTGAACTTCTAAGGAAAGTAAGGGAACAGGCCCTCCGACATCCACAGTTGTTTGAACGCTTGAAGCTTTGTCATCCAAATCCAGACTTACCGGTCTGGTGGGAATGTGGCCCTCATGATAGGGACTTGCTCATTGGAGCTGCTAAACATGGGGTGAGCCGAACAGACTATCACATTCTTCGTGATCCTGAACTCTCATTTATGGCAGCTCAGAGGAACTACAGTCAAAGTAAGATGGCTCATTCAAGGACTTCTACCCCACTTTTACAGCAATATCAAGTAGCACTTTCTGCTTCTCCTCTTACCTCTCTGCCTAGGCTCCTAGATCCTAAAGGTATTATTCTAGAGGATGTGAAAGTTAAAAGTGAAAACTTTAAAGAGGAGCCTCAGTCTTCTGAAGAAGAATCTATGTCTTCTGAGGAAACCAGGACACTAATAAAGTCTGAGCCTGTAAGTCCAAAGAATGGTGTTTTACCACAGGCTACTGGAGACCAGAAATCTGGTGGAAAAGGTGAAACAGACAGACGCATGGTTGCAGCCAGAACAGAGCCTCTAACTCCAAACCCAGCTTCTAAGAAGCAGAGAGTCCACAAAAGAGGATCAGAGTCTAGTTCAGATTCTGACTCTGATTCTGAGAGGTCATCCTGTTCTTCCAGATCATCTTCTTCCTCATCTTCCTCCTCTTCCTGTTCCCACTCGAGATCAGGCTCTAGTTCTTCTTCTTCCTCCTCTTGTTCTTCAGCGTCATCTTCATCCTCATCCTCGTCCTCCTCTTCCTCATCATCCTCTTCGTCTTCATCGGAAGAAAGCGACAGTGAAGAAGAGGAAGTCCAAAAGCGAGGTATATGCACCAAGTGCTTTTATATTAAGACAGCATTTCAACTGAAAATTAAAAGAATTGATTCTGATCACTTAAGCATGTTTAAAATTGTTAGCTTAAATTTTATGTCTACAGATTTTCTTAGAGAATGAACATTGAAAAGGCAACTAGATTACTGGTACACACCCTGCGTTTGGTAGTCACATTGCAAAATGGGTTAGTCAAACAGGATTAGAAGATTTTTCACAATTTTGTGATTGCCTTAAAGTTAGCATTATATTTTTCCTGGAACAAGGTTTCAGTGAACAAATAAAGATAATATTCTGTAACAGCCACCCCTCAGACTTATAAGAATATCACAGGCCCTTATAAGAATATCACAGGCCCTTCTTGTTCCTCCTCAAAGATCTAAGACAGGAACTTCAGCTTGTTGGTAGATCAGTGTTAGGCAGTTGTCTTCTGCAGGTGTTCCAGAGAAGTTTGACAGTTCAAATGCAAGGAACCTAGTCAACATCAAGCAGACACAGGAGCCACTCCAATAACCACAGGAGCTAGACTCTCTTGTAACAACCCCATAGACATGACTTTCAGGGTTACCACAGGGGACATGCCCGATTACAGGAGTCCCCTCCTTCAGGAATTATAGCATCCCCATCAAATGTCTGTGTCCTCCTGGTCCAGAGTCAAATTTTCATGTAAAAAGGGATGTCTTGTTAACTGTTTTGTTAACCCTTTTCCTTTAAACTCCTTAATGCCACTTATTTTGCTTTTAATTTAAAAAATAATGAGTTGGAGTTCCTATCGTGGCTCAGTGGTTAACGAATCCGACTAGGAACCATGAGGTTGCAGGTTCGATCCCTGGCCTTGCTCAGTGGGTTAAGGATCTGGCGTTGCCGTGAGCTGTGGTGTAGGTTGCAGACGTGGCTCGGATCCCACGTTGCTGTGGCTGTGGTGAAGGCCGGCAGCTACAGCTCCTGTTAGACCCCTAGCCTGGGAACCTCCATATGCCATGAGTGTGGCCCAAATAAAGCAAAAAAAAAAAAGTATTCTAGGTGAATTTTTTTACTTCCAACTTTTCATTTTCAAATATATTTGAATGATTATGTAAGATTTGAAAAAAAACTTGAAAAGTATATGTAAAATTGTGTTATGCAGTCTTTTTAAAAGTTATATCTGGTTATAATTGTTCTTAGCAGAAGGTACCTCTCACATGAAAGCTTATGATGAGGAAAGTGTTGCATCGCTGAGCACTACCCAGGATGAGACCCAGGATAGTTTCCAGATGAACAATGGGACTCCCGAGTCTGCCTACATCCTACAAGGTGGATACATGCTGGCAGCTTCATATTGGCCAAAGGTAAATGAGTGATTTCTTACTGGAATAGGTCACTTTTTGAGTGTTCTTATGTATTTCTTTAATGATTATATATTCTTATTATGTGGGAGTAAAAAGGTCACTCTTAAATATAGGATGACTCTTTTTTTGTCTTTATGTCTTTTTAGGGCCATACCCTCCACATGTGAAGCTCCCAGGCTAGGGGTCAAATTAAAGCTGTAGCTACCAGCCTGTGCCACAGCCACAGTAATGCCAGGTCTTTAACCCACTGAGCAAGGCCAGAGTTCGAACCTGCGTCATCAGATACTAGGCAGGTCTGTTACCACTGAGCCACAATGGGAACTCCTAGGATGACATTTTGATGTTATCAGTAAAGTATCTAATGGTACTATGAAGTAAATTTGGTCTACTTAAATGTATTTGTTTCTCAGCATAACTTTAGACTATTTAGAAGATAATGAATGCTTATGTAAACATAGAAGTTAATATTCAAGAGCTTCTTTATGAAATCAGTGTTTTTAAGTGGGTCCCCTAGGAGTTCCCTCTGTTGCATAGTGGGTTAAGGATCCAATATTACCGCAGCTGTGGCATAGGTAGCACAGTGGCTTAGATTCTATCCCTGCCCCCAGGAACTTCCATATACAGCAGGTTCAGGGACGGGGGAAATGTTAAGTGAGTCTCCTTGAAAAAATTTACTGAGTCGGTTGTGACCTAGAAAAAAAGGTTTATTTAAGTACATGTACATTTACTGGTAGAAGTTTCAGATTGGATTAAGACAGTTCTTCCAGTATGTGACTAGATTAATAAAAGAGTATTTACCTTTGGAAATGAGGCTGGGAAATGGCAAAGAGGAGAACTCTTTACTCTTTGTATACTTCTGAGTTGTTTGAATTTTTTGCAAGGAACCTATATTAACCCTTGTAATTATAAAAGCAAAAGAACAGAAAAATTAATATTTTTTAATTTCACCAGTGGGAGTTTGCACAGTGAGGATACATATGCATACCAAATACACGTGTGATACCAGGGTTAACTACATTAAGGCTGGGATCCCCAATGTTCTGACTCAGTTATTAAAGTTACTTTTTTTGTTTGTTTGTTTTTTTGTTTTTTGCTTTATAGGGCTGCGCCCGCGGCATATGGAGGTTCCAAAGCTAGGGGTCGAATTAGAGCTGTAGCCTCCAGCCACAGCCACAGCAAAGCCAGATCCAAGCCACATCTGCGACCTACACCACAGCTCACAGCAACACCAGACCGTTAACCCACTGAGCAAGGCCAGGGATCGAACCCGCAAACTCATGGTTCCTAGTCGGATTCATTAACCGCTGAGCCTTCGACAGGAACTCCCTAAAATTACTCTTTGGTGTGTCATGCTTTCCCAGGATCGTGTGATGATCAACCGGTTGGACAGTATTTGTCAAACAGTTCTGAAAGGGAAGTGGCCTTCTGCTAGAAGAAGTTACGATGCCAACACAGTGGCTTCTTTCTATACCACAAAGCTGCTGGACAGCTCTGGCACAGCTACAGAATACAGCGAGCCCAGCGTGCCCACTCCTCCAGGTGCCGGGGTTAAAGAAGAACACGATCAGTCAACACAGATGTCAAAGGTGAAGAAGCATGTACGAGAAAAGGAGTTTACAGTGAAAATCAAAGACGTATGTTTATTTTTATTGCCCTAGGACCCGATTGCGATTGCGGTGTGCAGCATGCTTTTCCTGCAAATGGCTGCCTGCTCTTACTCTTACTTCCTTCACATACTTGTTTTCTGGTGTTTGGATTGTTTTCTTTTTGATATCCAGGTCATTAAACTTGAATGTTCTACTAAAGGGATCATCATTAAGTAATGTTTCTCTACCTATACTTCTGAAAATAGTCCTTCTGCTGATCAAGATGCTTTCTTTAAACAGCCTGACAATCTCATATTGTTTGGTTCTTTTATATATTCAAATGGTATGTCAGCACACTTTCTGTTTTAAACATTTAGCATGCCTAGTTATGAGTAACATTTCATTTTTCAGTATGATTTTTGAAGCTAAATTGATTACTCGGTGTCTAAAAAATGGGTATGATCCTGTAAGATGTCATATGAATAATATACGCAGAGACATATTTCAAAAGCTGAAAAGGTTCAAATGTACTAATCACATGAAAAGCTTTGCTTTGCTCAGAAGAGTATATATATATATATATATATATATATATATATATATACACATATATATATACACACACATGTATATAGTACACTTTTTTCATTTAAGAGAGAAATGTTAATATTCATTACAGAAATTGATTAATTTTTTCCATTTAATTTATGAACAAGAGAACTTGATTGATGTTTCAGGGTTTTTACCTCATTTTTTCTGAGTAAAAAATTTCTCAGTATACTGCAGTGAGATTGTCGTTAATCGTTTCTTCCTTAATAATGGTGTTTGTTTAACAGGAAGGTGGTTTGAAGTTGACATTTCAGAAGCAAGGGCTTGCTCAAAGAAGGCAGCTGGACAGCGAAGACGGCACCCTAGGGCAGCAGCAGTACCTCACCAGGCTCCGGGACCTTCAAGGTGCGTCAGAGACCAGCCTCGCCAGCTTTCCAAAATCCATGCCA
Source organism: Catagonus wagneri (assembly GCA_004024745.2). Lineage (NCBI taxonomy): Eukaryota > Metazoa > Chordata > Mammalia > Artiodactyla > Tayassuidae > Catagonus > Catagonus wagneri. Next base: position 2,499,986 of record PVHT020000180.1, read on the forward strand.
GGATCAGGTGAATATGCTAGTAATCATTGCCTCAGCATGAAATAGTCTATCATTTCCAAATCCTCTTTTACTTATTTGTAGAATATTTACAAAAACAAGATTGCTACTGGTTTTTTTTGTTTGTTTTTTGTTTTTGTTTTTTTAAGGGGTGCATCTGCAGCATATGGAGGTTCCCAGGCTAGGGGTCAAATCGAAGCTGCAGCTGCCAGCCTATGCCACAGCCCCAGCAATGCAAGATCAGAGCCAAGTCTGTGACCTACACCACAGCTCATGGCAGTGCAGGATCCTTAACCCACTGAGCGAGGCCAGGGATTGAACCTACATCCTTATGGTTACTAGCCGGGTTCCTTATTGCCGAACCACTATGGAAACTCCTATTACTGCTTTAAATATCTTTCTTATTATTGGGAAGGTTTAATTATTACAGAGGTTCTTATTTGGAAGCAAATTTTGCCTGCAATTGGTTTTTCTCAATGATTGAAGTTCTGTCATTAAAGGCACCACGGAATTAACCTATTCCTATGTCTGCCTTATAATTTTAACATTTTGAAGATAATCATCATACCTCCCCTTAGGACTATGTTTTGTTCTAACCCTTTGACAATTTGAATCAACAGTTATTTATTAAATACCAAATTTCTGCAATGTGTTGTGTGCTGTATAGGCACTTGATGGAGGAGTCTCTCAAAAGAAGTTGTGGTTTTGTTTTGTTTACACTGATCTAGTTGTACTTTAATTTGTCTGTGTCCCTCTTAAAGTGGTTGTTTTTTTGTTTGTTTGTTTGTTTTGTTGTTTTACTTTTTAGGGATGCACCCATGGCATATGGAAGTTCCCAGGCCAGGGGTCGAATCAGAGTTGTAGCCGCCGGCCTACACCACAGCCACAGCAATGAAGCATCTGAGCTGTGTCTGCAACCTACACCACAGATCATCAATGCCAGATCATTAACCCACTGAGTGAAGCCAGGGATTGAACCCTTCACCTCATGGATGCTAATTGGATTCATTTCTGCTATGCCACGGCAGGAACTCCTAAAGTGTTTAATATACATAAAGCTAAGGGCTCTATTGCAGTATTTTACTAAATCTAGTTGCCATACATTACTTGGAAACATTTCAAAACTCCTGTGTATGAGCATAGTGTTTGGAATTCGTGAAATTTGAGAACATACTGCTTTATTACAGGTGTTAAGTCGATTGCAGTTTCCATTTGCTGCTATTACTACTTTTTCATTATAAATTACAACTAAATTATAAATTAGAGTCATCAGCCTTATTTGGTTTCTTATGGATTCATTAACCATTCAGTGTAATTCTCCAGTTATTGAACTTTCAGATATGTATGAATGAGCCATACTTCTGTTAATAAAGTATAAATCCCCCAGATTGTACTGGTGTGCTTTACAGTGGCAGTGTTGTTATAAAGGAGCCCTTTTTTTATTTTTTTTTCCATGACAAGATGGATGGGGAAAATAAGCTGTGGGCTTTTTTTCCCAACCTAAGTGCTGCTTATACTTTGATAACTCCACTATAAAATGGGATTGATACTCTCTGAACATTTTGTTGCTATTGCAACTGAAGATGGTGCAGCTTTTGCCTATAAGTAATTCTTTGGTAAATAATAGTGTCTTAATAGTATCCGTAATAATTGTAACACTAATTCGCAGCTGTATAAAATAGTAAAAAGCTTCCAACATTAAAACTAGATAGTTATCTAAGCATCGCATCTCATCCATCTTAATTGCAAATGTGAAATCTAGGTCTCTCTTCCTATGTGACTTTTAGGAAATCAGTTAACACTCTTTCTTGTTCGTGAAGTGAGGAGTGGAGATTGGGGAGAAGTAGATGGATAAAATAATATATGTAAAGTGGCTAGTATGGAACTTGGCATGTAATTAGATGCTAAACAGATGTTAAAATTAGATTTTAGAATTAGATGCTGTTATAATTCTTCATATTCCAAAGCCTAAGCCCTTTTTAGATTTTTTTGTTACCCCGTGAAATTTATCTAAAAGCATTGAGTAAAGAGACATGATCAAATGTAAATTAATTAGTAAAAGACAGTAAAATGGCATAAATTATAAAAAGAGGACAAAACTAAAGAGCCTATTCCAGGAATTCCTGTTGTGGCACAGTAGAAACAAAATCCAACTAGTATCCCTGAGGATGTGGGTTTGATCCCTGGCTTCACTCAGGGTGTCGGGGATCTGGCATTGCCGTGACCTGTGGTGTAGGTTGCACTCGGCTCAGATCTGGCATCGCTATGGCTGTGGCGTAGCCAGCCGCTATAGCTCCAGTTTGATCCCTAACCTGGGATTTCCATATGCCGTAGGTACAGCCCTAAAAAGCAAAAGAAAGAAAGAGGGATGGAGGGAAGAAAGAAAAGAAAAGGAAAGAATGGAAGGAAGGAAGGAAGGAACCTATTCCAGAAACGAAAGAAAGAAAGGAAGAAAGAAAGAAAGAAAGAAAGAAAGAAAGAAAGAAAGAAAGAAAGAAAGGAAGGAAGGAAGGAAGGAAGGAAGGAAGGAAGGAACCTATTCCAGAAAGAAGAAAGAAAGGAAGGAAGGAAGGAAGGAAGAAACCTATTCCAGAAACGACCTGGAATAGTAAACAAAGGAAGAAAGAAAGAAAAAAAGGAAGAAACCTATTCCAGAAATGACCTGGAATAGTAAACAAAAGATGGTAGAGCCAAACAGCCAGGGGTTGAATTCTGTCATTTACCAGCTGTTGTGACATTGGGCCAGTAACATAATGTTTCTGATCACATTTATAAAATGGGCCTGATACCTCTGTTTTGCTTGCTCTGTTTTTGGTAATTTAAGGAAACATTTAAAAAACTTAGTTCAGTGTGTAGCACCTAGTAGGCATTCGATAGAAAAAAGCTATTTTTAATATTGTTATAATTACATCTAAGATAAAGACAACATAGGCTTTATAGATTAGAATAGGTTAAATTTTCCAGTTTAGATTGTAGCTTAAATCAGTAATGTTTTGTAAAAATCACTCTCAGAAACAGGTCAAGGTAGCTGGGATTTTGTTTTGTTTTGTTTTGTTTTTTTAAAGAAAGAAAGGAGTTCCTGCTGTAGTACAGTGGGTTAAGGATCTGGTGTTGTCTCTTCATCAGAATGGGTTCAGTCCCAGTCCAGTGCATTGGGTTAAGGATCGGGTGTTGCTGCCACTATGGCATGGGTCACAGCTGTGGCTTGGATTTGATCCCTGGAGAGGGAATTTCCATATCCGTGGGTGCAGCCCAAAAGAAAGAAAAAGTCCTATGTATTTGGCCAAATAGGGTATGTTTATAAATGCCCAAATAGGACTTGTTAAAAAATGTATGCTTTGGTGTATATACAGATGTTTTTACATAGATAATTATATTAAGTACTTTTCTTTTTATGTAGCACGGGAATAGCAGTAAAGGGAAAATAAAAGAAACATAAGATGGTTTCTGCCTTTTGGTTGCTTAGTATACTAGACCTGTGTATGTTAAATATTAGATGATACATTAAAAGCAAGATAATATACCTTGCTACACAGGGCATTATAGTTAATAAATGTTGGAGGAAAGCGAAGTCACTTTTGTCTAGAAACTTGGCGAGTCTTGTGGAAGAGGCAGATTTGAGCAGAATTTATAAGAGGAATATTAGGTAGTGGTCTTTTAGAAAATGACATCAAGAGAAAGTCGTGGGGGCGGAGCACGAACCAGAGATTTGATGTCAGAAAAAATAGTGTGGCTTTGGGTTAAGACTAACCCAGCTACTGTGTAAATTCTTACTGGAAAGATATTTGTATAAGATTAGAGCCGGTTTAGGAAAGTTGAATCTAAATTATGAGCAACATCAAAAATTGAATTTGGGGAGTTCCCGTCATGGCTCAGTGTTTAACAAATCCGACTAGGAACCATGAGGTTGCGGGTTCAATCCCTGGCCTTGCTCAGTGGGTTAAGGATCTGGCGTTGCCGTGAGCTGTGGTGTAGGTTGCAGACACAGCTCGCATCCCGCATTGCTGTGGCTGTGGCGAAGGCCGGCAGCTACAGCTCCTGTTAGACCCATAGCCTGGGAACCTCCATATGCCGCGGGTATGGCCCTAGATAAGGCAAAAAGACAAAAAAAAAATGAATTTGGGAGTTCCCTTCGTGGCTCAGCAGAAACAAATCCGACTAGCATCCATGAGGATGTGTGTTCATATCCTGGCCTTGCTCAGTGGGCTAAGGATCTGGCATTGCCGTGAGCTGTGGTGTAGGTCGCAGGCACAGTTCAGATCTGGCATTGCTATGGCTGTGGCATAGGCCAATGGCTACAGCTCCAATTTGACCCCTAGCCTGGAATGGAATCTCCATATGCTTCACGTTCGGCCGTAAAAAACCCCTCCCCCCCAAAAAAAAACTAAACTGGGACAGAGATTGGGATTGGTGGTCATTCAGGATTGAGGGTTGATGATATAACTCATTTCATTCATACTAGGATAGAAAGCCATGAGAAGTTCTTTAGGAAAGTTGTGCTATATAATATTGTGGAAGTATTTTCAAATAGTTTTATAGTATTAACCTGATTATAATGAAATAATAAGCGTTTCTCTTTTTTTATAATGTTATGTCACATTCCTAAGTGCTTTCATATGCCAGGATGATTTTTAATCATTGTAATTAGTCACTCCTTAACATGTGAATTAAGGTACTATTTGAAACTGAAATGTGAGCAGAATAATTTTCATTAGGTTCCACAGCCAACCAAAGGGAAATGTCGGAGTTCCCTTCGTGGCTCAGTGGTTAACGAATCCGACTAAGAACCATGAGGTTGCGGGTTCGATCCCTGGCCTTGCTCAGTGGGTTAAGGATCCGGCGTTGCCCAGAGCTGTGGTGTAGGTTGCAGACACGGCTCAGATCCCGCGTTGCTGTGGCTGTGGCGAAAGCCGGCAGCTACAGCTCCTGTTAGACTCCTAGCCTGGGAACTTCCACATGCCGCAGATGTGGCTCTACATAAAGGCAAAAAGACAAAAAACAAACAAACAAACAAACAAAATAAAGGGAATTGTCTTTTAGGGATTCACAAGACTTGCTCAGATTTTCTCCTTGAATGATTGAAAGTGTATTTCTCACTACAAATTGTGAAGCATTTTTTAAGCAAACATTCACTCTTAATAATATTTTCTGAGAGTGTTCTAGATTATATACTTTTTCAGGACAGGAACTGTCTTATCTTTGAACTATATCATAGTGCTTCTTTGTACGTAGTTGTTTGATAAATATATGTTTAGTGGGAAAAAATGAATGCATGGAACTATTTAATTCATTCCTCCTACAGACATTTTTTATTGAGTGCCTACTGAAATGAGGAGTGAGAAATGTTAGTTTAATGTGACACCAAACGGTGATCTTAAAATACTTTAAGTAGGTTGGGGTGGGAATTGACTCTAGGAAACTGAGGGGTGAGTTTGTCGTGAGAACGGAGCACGATTGAGACTAACTTTTCAAAAGTTTTTTGAAGGTTATGAAAAAACTGAAAGAAGTTTATATTTTTGTTTGAGTTGGGTCATGTTTTTAAGTTGATAAGAATCTAATGTAGAATAAGATATTTTGCCACAAAAGAAGCAAAGATAAATGATAAAACAAACTCTTAGAAAAATTAGGAGTTAATGGGTTCAAAGGGAACGGGGGGAGTTTGCCTTGTACATGAGAAAGGCATGGTTTTTCCTCTAAAAGTGGAAGGAAGGAAAGATGTATGAATATTGGGGGGTGGGGGGACTGAGGAGACAAGTCAAAACTTGAAAGAGGCCTATGGGAGTTCCCGTCGTGGCTCCATGGTTAACGAATCCGACTAGGACCCATGAGGTTGCGGGTTCAATGCTTGGCCTTGCTCAGTGGGTTGAGGATCTGGCGTTGCCGTGAGCTGTGGTGTAGGTTGCAGATGCGGCTCGGATCCCACGTTGCTGTGGCTGTGGCGAAGACCGGCAGCTACAGCTCCTGTTAGACCCCTAGCCTGGGAACCTCCATATGCCGCGAGTGCGGCCCTAGAAAAGGCAAAAAGACAAAAAAAAATTAAAAAAAAAAAAAAGCTTGAGAGGCCTAGATTACAATTCTCCTAGGTTTTAAATGGAAATGAGATGATATTTTTACTTCAAGAATTGCTTGATTTAGGATATGTAAAGTAAGAACATCTATATATTTAGAAAAGTGATTGCTTTTAATTTAAGAACTAGATTTTTATCACTCTTTTGCATTTTTAATTTGTTAGGTACTTCTATTCAATCAGCCCTTGGTGCCAATGGAGTTATATTGGACAACCAGCCTATAGTTAAAAAAAGGCGAGGACGGAGGAAGAATGTAGAAGGTGTTGACATCCTCTTTTTTAACAGGAATAAACCACCTAATCATGTAAGTAAAGTAATGCTTAAAAACTGTCTAAAATTCAGTCTTACTTAATATTACATATTGCTGTTTTGTGGAATAATAAAGATAACTGGGAAATCAGCAGTTTTCGATTCTATCTCAGAATCCAACAATGGCCAAGACTCATGAAAATTTTAAATTTGAAAGAGCAGAATTTTAAACAGCTTTTTCTTTTTCCTCTTCAAAAAGAATTGCTTCATTGGATCAGAATCAGGAAGATAAACCATGGAAATAAAATTTTTCATTTGATGTTTTTCTACAGGTTGCTTTAGGCTTAACCACCTCACAGATTTCTACAGGGATAAATCCAGCACTGTCCTATACACAATCTCAAGGAATTCCTGATACAGAAAGTCCAGTTCCAGTTATTAATCTTAAGGATGGGACAAGACTTGCAGGCGATGATGCACCGAAGAGAAAGGATTTGGAAAAATGGCTTAAGGAGCACCCAGGTTATGTGGAAGATTTAGGAGCTTTTATTCCAGTAGGTGATACCTTATTAATCTTGATGATTTAATTCTGTGATTCATTACACCTATAATAATGAAGTATAAATTCTCTTATTATGTTAAATATGTGTTCTGCCCAAGATTTAGGAAAATTAGCAGAACCCAAATAATAACCATCTTTCCCATGATACAATACAGTGTCATTTTCCATTTTCCCATCTGCATTCAAAAAGTGTTAAAGTAATAAAAAGCCCTCTCACGTATAGGGTACTGTGATAGACCCAGTGAAGATAAAGATGTAAAACTTCCGATCCTTTCCCTCAAGGAGTTTATTTTAAAATAATAAAAAACAGTTATAGTAAACATTTGTTGAGACTTAGCCGTGTGCCTGGCTTTGTACTTAGCACTTAGCATGCATTATCTCATTTAACAGCCCCCCCCCCCAATTTTTATCAGAATGGCATTGTTAGGAATTTATAGATAGAAAAGAACTGAAACTTTAGTGCAAGGCCACACAGCTAATAAGTCTTAAATCCAGTGTCCAAACTATTACTCTTATGATCTTATTCAGGTTATAAAAATATAGCTTCTGGATACCGGTCGAAGATGAGAACAGTTATATTTGTTTGCATTCTCATTATCCTCTAAAATACTTTCTACTTACTGGGCATACGGCTTTCTTACTCATAGAAATCCATCACCTCATTTTGTAGTACTTTACTCTCAGATGCTGATGTACCAAATTTTGTGCCACTCTCCCTTGATATTCTGTACATTTTATAAGGTAAAAGAGTAGTGGCATATCCTCCATACAGTGAAGTTAGTAGGCCTGTTCTAATTGCCTCCCTTATGAAGATTAATTGGATAACCCAGTGAAGTTCTCCACTACCCCATGAGCTTCTTAAGGACCATGTCCTATTCACTTTGTATCCCCAGGACTTACAACATAATTCCTAATACAGAGAATGGTAACTTGCTCCTTAAAAATATTTATTGAGTCAGTGATTAAGAAATTAAAATCAGTTCACCAATAGCTCAGTGGGTTAAGGATCCCGTGTTGTCACTGCTGTGGCTCAGGTTACTACTGTGGTATGGGTTCAATCTCTGACATGGGAACTTCCACATGCTGCAGGTTCAGCCAAAAAAAAAAAAAATGCAAGAAAGAAAATCTTTCAAAGCCTAAAAAGTGCTATATAAAGGTAAAGTGGTTGTTATTTAACATAAAAAATTAATTACCTCCTTTTTTCATGCAAAAGAACCACAAAAGCTCCAGTCCAAAGAAAATGACTATTATTATATATAAATAAATATATATATATACACTCGTGTATGTACTATATATTTAGTATTTTACATTGCTATTGCTGTCACCAAGAAATAACCTGGTAGACTAAAATAGAGTGGCTCAGTTTGGGATTTTGAATGCCTTTCATAGCCCTAGTTTTTTCAAAAGATGCCACAAATTCTCAATATGCTTTCACTTAATTATATTCATTAAAAAAAAAAAAGCCAGATTGGGATTCCCATTGTGGCTGAGCGGGTTATGGACCCACTAAGATCTATGAGGGTGCAGGTTCCATCCCTGGCGGCACTCAGTTGGTTAAGGATCCATCATTTCCTTGAGCTGCAGTATAGGTCCCAGATGCAGCTCAGATCCTGCATTGCTGTGGCAGTGGTGCAGGGCAGCAGCTATAGCTCCAATTCACCCCTATCCTGGGAACTTCCATATGACATATCTGCAGCCCTAAAAGCCAAAAAAAAAAAAAAAAAAAGCCAAATAAATCTCTTATAATGATGAGGGGAGGGGTTTTCAATAAGACGAGCAATCATAGATTACAATTCTTTTTTTTATTTAGCAACTACGTGTTATGATTTTAGGGAATTTAAGATAAAACAATGAACAATATAAGGTTCAGAGACTCTAATCTGTGAAGATTTTCATACCTTTCTCTTACCTCTGCAAAAGAATCTTTATTAATTTTTTTTCTGTCTTTTAAGGGCTGCACCTGCAGCATATGGAAGTTCCCAGGCTAGGGCTTGAACCAGAGCTGCAGCTCCCCACCTATGCCACAGCCACAGCAACATGGGATCTGAGCCATGTCTGTGACCTACACCACAGCTCACTGCAACGCTGGATCCTTAACCCACTGAGCAAGGCCAGGAATCAAACCCTCATCCTCATGGATACTTGTTGGGTTTGTTACCTCTGAGCCACTGATGGGAATTTCCAGATCTTTATTTTTTTAAACTTGCAGCCATGCATCATTTCATTGCAAATAAACCTTTTATCATAATCTTCTATATAACTTTATTATTAAGATTTTAAAACATTTTTATAAGCAGCATTTGTTGGAATAAAGAATACAAGGTAATGATTGGTAGGATTTCCCAAGGGCACTTTACATTGATGGTTTCTTGAATCTCACACTCTACCGTAGTATCTCCACAACAAAGTGGTTATAACATGATGTATATACTATACCAATGGTGAGTATGGAAGGCCATGATAAAAGGCAGAGTAAAGTATTTGAGAAAAGCTAGAAAATAGAGCTGACATAGGACTGGTGGATGATAAAAGAATAAGCGGGCATTTGATTAGGTTAACACAAGAGGTAGATATTCTAGGCATTATAGAACAATTATGAAGAGAGTTTAAAAAGGGTAAGACTTCAAGGTATAGTCATTAAACAATGACGGGTGTGATATTCCAGAGTATGTGAGAGAATGAGAGGAGTAATAGCAGTCGGATAGAAAAGGTGAATTCAGTACTGGCCATGATGGGACCAGTATGCCATGCTGAAGAGTTTGATTTTTAGTCTCTTGTAATTTCTCATTGGCTAGAAATGACTACAAACATCAAGCCCTACTTTGTTAATAGTTTTTAACAGAGGTGAGCAGCATGGTTTAATGGAAAGAGTTTTTATTGCCACATAATATCATTTGCTAGCTACATGACTTTGACTGAGATAACCTCTCTGGGCCTTGATTCCAATTTGTAAAATAAGAATAAAGATCTTTGAATATTTTAACAATTATATGAGAGAGATAAGAAAGTCTGTTGGTGATATGAAGAGAAATGAAAGCCACGAGTGTAACTATTAATTATGTCAGAGCACTGAGAAAATGTGATATTTCAGGTGAAATTCATCAGGCACTTCCATGTTTTAAATATTTTGAAAGTATAACTAAAGGGTAAAGTCTTCAATATTATATATGTCATATACTGAAGATATGTGACATATATGACATAGTAGAAATCTGCAATATATAATAAACAGTTGACCCTTACCCTTAGACAGTGCAAGGGTTAGAGTACTGTTGCATACCACCCCCACAGCTGAAAATTCGAGTAGAACTCTACAATTGGCCCTCTCTTTCCTTAGTTCCACACCCTCAGATTCAACCAGCTACAGATTATATATTGCTATAGTATATATGTATTGAAAAAAAATCTGCATCTAAGTGGACTTGCACAGTTCAGACCCATGTTGTTCAAATGAGTCAACTGTACTTATTTTTTTATTTATCTTATATATAACCTATAGCTTCAATTTCATAGGACTAAATCACTTGGATCGGCTTATTTAAAGCTATTTCTTTATGTATTTTTTTTTCTTTATGTATTTTAGAGAGTGCAGCTCCACGAGGGAAGACCCAAACAAAAAAGGCATCGTTGCAGAAACCCCAATAAATTAGATGTTAATAGTCTCACTGGAGAAGAACGTGTTCAGCTAATTAACAGAAGAAATGCCAGGAAGGTATTTGATATTTTTTTGTTAATTTTTCATATTGAGTCACTGTTTAAGAGATCTCTGGAACACTATTTCATTATGCAGTGTTTTCTAACAGATCTGGAAATGGGTATAACAGATTTGTGAGAAAAGACATGGACTACAGCTTTATAAAGTCTGATTTCCAATTCCACATTTTTGGCTCAGCTGTTGAATGAAATAAGCAAGTCACTTCACATATCTGCCTAAGCGGTGGCACCATCTAAGGCAGTGGTTCTCAAGAGAGGGCAACCTTGTCCTCCAGGGGACATCTGGCAATGGCTGGGGACATTTTTGGTAGTCATAATGGGGAGGTCGTGAGCAGGGGAAGGATGCTTTTGGCATCTAGTGGGTAGAGGCCAGGAATGCTGCTAAACCTCCTATAGCACAGTCCCCACAGCACCAATCTGAAACGTCTGTACTGCGACGTTGAGAAACTGTTGAAAGGGGACCCTGTTCTCACCACAGGCACCATAGATTTATTTATCATGTAACTTTTCATCATGTAGCCATGAAGAGTATTGTTCTATCAAAATTAGCATGCTTCGTAATTTTCTGATAGATAAAATGTTCTAAACAGAGTTACCTTATAGACTAATGGTACCCCTATACTTATCATCTTGCTTTATTGGTTGATGAAGAATAAGAGTCAGGTTTTTCCAAAGTTTATTTCTGAACTGAATGTGACTCAACATTTGTTTCCCCCAATTTTTTCTGTTTAAGTTAGAATGGTATACGTCTCTATCTTTTTCTTTTTTCCTTTTTTTTTTTTTTTTTTAAGGGAGATTCCCAGGCTAGGGATCTAATCGGAGCTGTAGCTGCCAGCCACAGCCACAGCCACAGCAGTGCAGGATCCCAGCCATGTCTGTGACCTACACCACAGCTCACGGCAATGCTGGATCCTTTACCCAATGAGCAAGGTCAGGGATTGAACCTGGGTCCTCATGGATGCTAGTCAGCTTCGTTAACTGCTGAGCCACGACGGGAACTCCCATAGAATGGTATATGTCTCTTTTAACTCTCAGAGTAAATGATAAAACACTTATGGCACCATTTAGTAAGTTTATAGCTTTGGTATTTTTATATTTTTTATTCTGAAGAGCAAGCCACAAAATAAGAGAGAAAGAAATGGCCTTTGAGTAAGAATAGCAAATTTCTCATTGAGTTCCTTCAGTCACAAATTAAATTACCTCATATAGGTCATGTTAATTTCCTAGTTCTGTTTTGCTCTGTTAATTGACCTCACTGCTAGTATAAAAATATATGAAATCACTTGAGTTTCTCGGAAAAAATACTGAAATGGGAAAACAGCTATTTTAAAAATAAGAGTTATCTTAATATTGTATCCACTAGCTTATTTAAAATTAAAGCTGATTTTTCTCCAATTTTGTAGGGACAGCTATTCAGCTTTTGTTAGTACTTTAAAGCAATGTCACAGACATGGAGAAAGAACAGGATGTCATTTTAGTCATTTTAGTCGCATTTTACTTAATTTTGTGCTTGCATAGATTGTGTTACAAATCTTTGCACTTCATCTTATAACAAAAATTAGCATTTCAAGATATGAATAAGTTTGTCCTAGCCAGTTTTAAGGAAAGGCAACAATTTTTTTTAATTGTTTTAACCTAATAAAAGCTTATTCATTACCCTTAGTTTATAGAGTTCTTTAGTGTTTGGAGTTCCTAGAGTACTGGCTTAAGGATGGATGAGTTACTCGGGAAAAGAATCTACCTGCCAAATCCGTATAAACCCCACAAAGGGCCTCCAATTTAAACTGGAGCCTAATAAAGGGGATAATAATAAGGAGATGGCAATAGAAACCTGAGAGACTTAAGACAATAGGAAATAGATAAAAATACCTATAGGTATTATAACTGGCCATACTAAACCCTGCCTGTGTCCTAACAAGATATAGTGTGTATTCATACCACAAGGTGTAGAAAGGAATCATATAAGAAATATCTTTAAATTCCAAAGGAACGTTAAACTGGTAGGTCCAAATCATTTAAAACTAAGTCATTTTAAAGGATATGTATATTTTTATACTTTCAGGGTATCTGTTTACATAGTAGATAAACACAGGGGTTTTTAAGACCTGAGTTTGAAAGCTAATCCTAACACCGACTAGCTTTAGGCAACTCATATAACTTCTTTGAGGCTTGGTTCATTCATTTGAAAAATAGAAATAATACTATCTCAGATGGATATAGCAAGTACTAAAATAAATTACAGACTTAGAGTTCTTACCACAAGACTTGGTATATAATTATAATGATAAAACATTTATTATGTGCTAGTCCCTATTCTAAGGTACTTGAATTATCTCATTTTATCTTCATAAAGTCCTGTGAGGGAAGTATTGTTACTGTCCCCATTTGCAGATCAGAAAACTGAGGCTCAAAGAGATTCATAGATTTGCCCAAGTACATATAGTTGTTAAGTCTGACTCCCAAGTATATACTTTTAACTACGCTACACTGCCTATCCAACATAAGTATCTCACAGTAAATGGAGGTTATTTATTTCACTGTTTCAGTAACTCTACTTAAAACATTTAAAATTTATATTAGTGGCGTTCCCGTCGTGGCACAGCAATTAACGAATCTGACTAGGAACCATGAGGTGTTGCGGGTTCGATCCCTGGCCTTGCTCAGTTCGTTAACAATTCGGCATTGCCATGAGCTGTGGTGTAGACTGCAGATGCAACTCGGATCTGGTGTTGCTGTGGCCGTAGCTTAGGCCGGCAGCTACAGCTCTGATTCGACCCCTAGCCTCCATATGCCATGGGTGCAGCCCTAAAAAAATGACAAAAGACCAAAAAATAAATAAATAAAATTTATATTAGCACATGTTTATATATTAATAGTTCCTATGGGCTGTGATAGTCTTTTTTAATATTGTAAAGATTGTCAGAGGTGGGTCAAAAAATGCATGTGTTTTAAAGGAGTAAACTCTGTACATCATAGTATAAAAGCAAGCAATGTCTCCATATTTAATAGTTCTTTTAAGTGTCTTAATCTGTTTTCCATTTATAGGTTGGAGGTGCATTTGCTCCCCCTTTGAAAGATTTGTGTCGATTCCTAAAAGAAAATGCAGAATATGGAGTAGCTCCTGAATGGGGAGATGTAGTTAAGCAGTCTGTGAGTATTTCATAAACACCAATTCAGACATCATTTAAAAAATAGATGCCATTTAATGATATCTTAGATTAAATTTTAAGTTAAAATGAAATATTGCATGAATATGTGATAGTGTTTTTTTAGTTCACAATTTTTACTTTGCAGAATGTTATAAATTTCTGAGATGCTTGTTGAGTTAGAGTGCAGAATCAATATATAGTGACCTGTGTTTGTTTTAACTTCTAAGATACCATTTGAATACTGCTACAACAAATAACCAAAGATATGGGGAAAGGTGTATATATAAGGTTATTCATCATAATGCAGTAATAAAAAATTGGGACTGTACTAATGATCCATCAGTAAGTTGGAAAATTTCACAATGTGGCTGGTCTGAAGTAGGATGTTTTGTAAGTGTGAAACACTGGTTTTGGATTTTGAAGACTTAGTTTGGGGGAAAAAAAAATCTCAATAATACTCACAGACTACAATTGAAATGATAATATTTTGTTATGTTGAATAGACTACATTGTAGAAATTTGTATCACATATTTTACTTTTGTAGCTACTAGAAATTTTTAAATGACATATGTGGCTTACATTATTTCTTTTGGACAGTGATGGTCTAGAGATTCTAAATTAAACTCCTAAGACTTCTCAGAGTTAGGGCTTTTTTTTTTTCTTCTAGGAGTTTTGAGCCCTCCAAAATAAATCATAGGATAATTGCAAGAAAGTAGATAGGTTGACTCTCGCTCATTGTCCTGGACTTGGTGCTCCTCAGTCTGCAGGTGCTACTGCGATTCTGAGCCAACTGATTTTTCCCCCTCTTGGCTCTATCTCCTTGGCTCTATCTCCTTTATTCCCAAAGGGATAGTCACAAGAGTCATATGAAGCATCTCATTTTAATCTTTACTTACTTCATCTGTCCTTTCCTTATTCTTCTTCCAGATTGAAGAGGGGTACTTCTTTAGTCTCCTAGAGCATTTGGTGATGTGAAAAAATGTAAGGGTATGGCAGTAATGACTCTCATGAAAAAATTTCTTTGGACCTTCTGTTTTCCAGAACTATTATACAAACTTATGCCTCATAGTATAGAAGAGGGCCAGAAGCCTCCTTCTGCTCTCCTATGATGAAGTGAGAACTGGAAGAGCTGTTTTAAGCCATTACTTAAAAAAAGATGAAATGGAATAATTGATTATATCAATACAGAATAAGTTAATGAATTATTACCTATTTTTAATAGCTTATTTATATCACAAGCTAATAGGTATTGGCTTTATTTTAATAGAGATACTATGGATTTTTTTTTTTAAGGGATTTCTTCCAGAAAGTATGTATGAACGTATTCTTACTGGTCCTGTTGTGAGAGAGGAGGTAAGCAGGCGAGGGAGACGGCCTAAAAGTGGAATTGCGAAGGCCACAGCGGCAGCAGCAGCTGCATCTGCCACCAGTATTTCAGGCAATCCTTTGTTAGCCAACGGATTACTTCCAGGTATGGATCTCACAACGCTTCAGGCCTTACAACAAAACCTACAAAACTTACAGTCACTGCAAGTAACCGCAGGGCTGATGGGAATGCCTGCTGGCCTTTCTTCTGGAGGAGAAGCTAAAAACATGGCCGCCATGTTCCCCATGCTGCTGTCAGGAATGACTGGATTGCCAAATCTGTTGGGCATGGGAGGAGTCCTGACAAAGGCTACAGAATCTGGAACAGAAGAAAAAAAGGGAACTGACTCTAAGGAGCCAGAAGGAAAAAAAGAAAGGACAGAGAGCCAAAATTCAGAGAATGGTGGAGAAAACTCTGTGTCAAGTTCTCCTTCAACATCCTCTACTGCTGCGTTAAATACAGCTGCAGCTGCCAACCCCTTAGCTCTTAACCCACTGTTACTATCTAATATACTTTATCCAGGGATGCTTCTCACTCCAGGCCTTAATCTTCATATTCCAACTTTGTCCCAGTCCAATACTTTTGATGTACAGAAAAACAAAAACAATGACTTAGGCTCGTCTAAGTCTGTAGAAGTAAAGGAAGACGATTCCAGAGTTAGAGATCAGGAAGACAAAGGAGGAACTGAACCGAGTCCTCTCAATGAAAACAGCACAGATGAGGGTTCAGAGAAAGCCGATGCTTCATCTGGATCTGATAGTACATCATCATCATCCGAGGATTCAGAGTCTAGTAATGAAGACTGATTCCCAGACTGCACTTAAATTATGAACTGATTTTGGATTTTTTTTTCTTTAATTATTAACTGTAAATACCCCAGTGTTGAGTGCATCAATAACTTACTGACCGAACATTTCAGTTATTTGTTTAGAAGTGCAAACTGCTTTCAGAGACGTTTTGCATGTAATATTTCTTAAGATTCATAAGTTTCTGAACTCGTATGTACTATCAAATACATAAAGGTGTAAAATTACAACAAAAGGCATTATAATTTTGTTGGGGGTTAATTTTATGAAAATTATGCTCAATAAGAGTTGTATATTTAATATATTTGCAGTGAACACAGAATACTTTATGCATATTACTGATTTAATTTGAATATAGTTTTACAGCCTCCTTGACACCTATAATTTACAGATCAAAACTCAGCAATAATTTGGGCAGCTAATGAATGTCATGAAAGCTGTAGAATCTACATCACCATCCATTGCTTTAATTACATGAAAATGCTCTAGTGTTGTGATGCACTGCTGATATTTCCAATTCAGGTACAAGTGTGTTTTAAAGAAGAAATAAGTTTCCCAATCAGCCAATTTAACTGGCTACCTGTTACCTCAGCTGAGTTAGTTTAGGAAGTTTACATTCGTTTCTAATTCTATACTTGTTTTCAGGGGTTTTTTAAACACATCCTATATATCATGTTAATCTGGCAAGAAATATGACTTGCTTTTTGCTGAGCTTAACTCTAAAGTCAGTAAAATTAAGTCATAAAATAATCCTGTGTCATGTGACTTTGGCACCCTCTTGACATACTTAGTTTTAACTCTTTGAAGTTTGGCCTCCTATTAGAAATAATTATGTCTCAGATGAGTAATGTCTGTTTCCAGGGTTCAGAA
The DNA here is from genome assembly GCA_004024745.2 of Catagonus wagneri. Classification (NCBI taxonomy): domain Eukaryota; kingdom Metazoa; phylum Chordata; class Mammalia; order Artiodactyla; family Tayassuidae; genus Catagonus; species Catagonus wagneri. Next base: position 2,516,771 of record PVHT020000180.1, read on the forward strand.
AAGGCAAACTCATGAAATGCCACTGAAAAGAACTTTCAACACAGCATACTTCATGTAAAAGAAATTGTTTGTTTGCTTTATTTGTGTAGATTTCTATTTGTGTTTTATGTCTGAAAATATTCCAGAATTAACAGATAATAGGGTAAAGTAATATGCAGATAGTCTAAATTCATTTTGAGTTTCTAGGTTATAAGCAGACTAAATGTTGCCCAGAATCAGTGTTGGGTTATCAGTTTATATTAAATATACTGAGTTGCCCATTTTGAAAATGCACTTTGAATAATCTCAAAAAATTCACATTATTCCTGTAAACCACAAAAATGAAGCCCAAGGCTTCTGATCAATTTCTTAGAACCCTTTACCATGTAAAATTTGTCTGATATTTGATTTGTGATACAATTTCTTCTGCTAAAGCTGCTATTATTCTGACAAGGTAGAGGTCCAGGTTCACCTTCATATACAGTTAAAATAGTTAGAACTGAATTGGATGTCAAATATCATTTACATCCTAAGGAGAGATAAGCATTGGCATTTTTTCTGGTACTTAAATAAGTCAGTGATAAAGTTTCTGAGGGAATAAATTTAGGAGAGAAAATTACGCCACTTCTCTCCCACGGGAAAAATAACTTAGAGTGTGTTTTTCTAGAACTCTATTGCTTTGTCATGAATCAAGCAATTATATTGGATTTTGCAAGATCTTTACCAGTAAATTGTGTTTCTGTATGTAAAATAACTAACCCCTTATTAGAGAAACAGTGTTATATGTATTTACAAAATTATATAAGTTCCATTGGGATTGTATTGATTTTTGTATTCTCCCAAAATAGTACTTTGAATTGATAGTCCTTTATGCAATGTCTTAGCAATAGTCACTATAATGCCCATCCAAGAGAAGTGGATAGTAATTCTTCATCATGAAAATGATCTATTACATATTTAGTATCTTCCCTTTGCAGTATTGCACTTTTGTTTAACTAGAATACACCTATGAGATAGCCAAAGTTTTTCAAACACAGTTAACTTAGTTTGCCATTGGAGTATTTCAGCACCACACATATTTCCCTTCTCTCCCTCTAGTTCTACCCACATGATCTTCATTCCTTTCTGTCTCCAATTTAAAATAAAAGGAAAAAAAAAGCCCTAGATCTTGTCACTAAAATCAAATTTATAGCAAATTTATGAGATAAAGTATTTTCCTAATTATGATCAATGAATTTGGTTAACATCTTAATGATTCTTCTCTTTCTATGTAATAAGGCAATTGCAGTTTTCAAAGCATTAAGGCTAATATTAACTTTAAACGTTCTCTCGGGTTTCAGGACACTTCTATCTAGTACTGATTGGAGAAAAGTTGTCCAGCTATCATCTTAAAAAAAAATCTTGCAGACATGGTTATGTAAAGTTAAGGGGTATAAGAAAAAAAGAAATCAGTAGAATTACATAATACTAAAGCTACAGTTGAAAGGATATCCAAGTACGTGTTGGTAGTTACTAAAAGAATTATAGCTGTTATTGCCTTGTATTTATAGCCCTTGTTTCAGGTTTCATGATTCAAGTCTTAGTCCAATTTTTCTTTTGGACACTTGCAATATTTACCAGTTGTGTTTTGTGTAGTCTGAATTTGCTTTCTGTAGTTGAGCAAACGTCTTAAAAAGTCATTTGTAATTTATTAAATTACTTTCTATGATGTTCTATAGAGCAAATGGAAGTTTAATTATTTTTTATTAAACATATTCTTTGACTACCCATGATGTCAGCCTCTGTACATGACAATACTTTATTTTTATATATAATTTGCCTTATTCCAGTTATGAAAGAAACCATAGTCATTAATCTTTAAAAGGGAAGGATACCTTGGAAAAAAATTTAAAAGGCAGAAGTTGGCTGTAATTATATCCATGATATTATCATCTCTTTAAATTTTCTTTCCCTGGACCTGTAAAAAATCCAGAAAGACTGAGAGATATACCTAACCTCTTAAAGAATTCCATTTCAGAAATCAGTATTTTTTTTCCCTTGGGCTTATGAGTCTTTCCTAAATCATCACTATTGTTGTACTTTTTTTGTAAATGTGAAAGAAATTTGTTTTTCCTCAGATTACGAAAGTATCACAGTGGAGTCTCATCACACATTTATTTGACTTAAATACATTCAGCTACACTGTCAAGCTTAAAAAACTTTTTTCTTTTTTGTAAAACATAGTAAACACAAGCCAGCTGCTTCATCTGGCACTCACCCAGAGGAAGGGTAATATGTTCCAGTACTGGAGAGAGAATTGCCTGTGTTGGATGTGTTTGAAAGAAGATCACTATGTATAAAATGATATATTCTGTATATTTTGAGCTGTAGGAAGGAAAGTGATTTTTGATTACAAGTAATGTTCACCTCATACAATAAATTCAGAACTTAATCTCTACGTAAATGCAACTCCAGTACATAAGCTATTTACTTTAAAAAGCAGAAAAAAATTTGTCATCCATAAACCCACCCCAAGATACTGTTTATATAGTATAGTTGTTCAGTCTTTTTATATGTATGTTATATATGTATAGTGGGTTGAATAGTTTCCTACAAAATTCAAGTCAACCCAGAACCTCTGAAGGTGACCTTATTTAGAAATAGGATATTGGCAGGTATAATTAGATGCATTCTTACTAGTTTAGGGTGGGCCCTAAGTCCACTGACTGGTGTCCTTAGAAGAGGAGAGGACATAAGCAACACAGGGAAGAGGGTCATGAGGCAATATGCAGAGACTGGTGTGATGCAGCTGCAAGTCAAGGAATACCAGCAATCACCAGGATCTAGGAGAGAAGCATGAAGGAACCTGCCTTGCCAACATCCTGATTGTGGACTTCCGACCTGGATTGTGGTAGGATAAATTTCTGTTGTTTTAAGCCGCCCAGTTTGTAGTAATTTGTTTTGGTAACTTTAGGAAAACTAAAACATTATGAGACATAATATTTGCTGTTTTGCCTTTAATATACTGACTTAGTATCCTGCACTGTGATTTTTAATACATATATTGACTCATACGATGTAATTTATTTAACCAGCAACCTAAAAATGGACATTTGAGTTCTCGTGCATTTTTGCATCCATTTCTAATGCTTTCCTTAGTCCTGGAAGTGGAAATACTTTTTTTGTTTGTTTCTTGACCACGCCATGGTATGCAGAAGTTCCCTGGTCTGGGATCAAACCCATGCCATAACAGTGACAACACTGGATCCTTAACCCATTGAGCCACCAGGGAACTCTGCTTCCATCTTGAAGGCTTTTGGTTTGCATTACCAAGTTTACAATGATGCTTTTAGTATCGATCTATACTACCATTAGCAGTAGACATTATGTGCAGGCTCATTTACACCAAATTCTTGCCAATACTGTGTATTGCATTTGAAGTAATCTGCCTCTACTAACAGGCAAAAATAACATCTTTTTTTTTAATTGACATTAACTATAATGTAATATATTTGTAAATTACAGGTGTACAACATAGTGATTTTAATTTTACAGGTTATACTCCATTTATAGTTATTATAAAATATTGGCTATATTCCCCTTGTTGTACAATATAACATTGTAGCATATTTTATACATAATAGTTTATACTTCTTAGTCCCCTACCTGTATATTGCCCTTCCCCTTTTCCCTCTTCCCATTTTGATAACCACTAGTTTGTTCTCTATGAGCCTGCATTTTTGTTGTTTGTTGTTAGTTTGTTGTATTTTTTAGATTCCACATGTAAGTGATATCATGCAGTATTTGTCTTTGTCTTTGAATATTTCACTTAGCATAATATCCTCCAAGTCCATCCATGTTGCTGCAAATGGCAAAATTTCATTCTTTTTTATGCTGAGTAATATTACATTGTGTGTGTATGTGTGTATATAATCTTAATATCTTAATGAATTCTTTAATTGTTTTTACTTTGCTTAGTAAATAAGAAAGTAAACAAAAAAACCCATAATGTTGAACACTGAAAATAAGTGTTAACCTTAGGGTTTGTTTTGTTTTTGTTTTGGTTTTTTTTTTGCATATACATATTATGTATTATTTCAATAAGTGAAGTTAAAATGTATATACCATTTTGTAAGCTTTTATTTACTATATCATAATAATCTTTCTATGTCATTAAAGAATATTTCACAACATTTTTGAGGGCTTTCTTATTCTATGTATATATTTATATGATACATATGTATATGCATCATAATTTAATACACAATTATTGAGCATTTAGGTATTTTTCAGTTTGAGACTATTTAAAAAATAACGTGTTTATAGTTAAATCTTTGCATATATTTATTATTTTTTTCCTTAAATACCTAGGCGTGAAATAATTATGTTCAAATTTTAAGACCAGTTGGATTTATTATTTTATACCCCAACAGCAGAATATAAAACTACTTCCTTCCCTATGTCTCTAACAATATTGGGCATTATAACTTTTTAAAAATCTTTGTCAATATGGTAGATAAAAAGTCTCTTGTTTTAGTTTATTTTGGTAACAAATAAGATAGGAATCTTAGTTTGAATTTTTACAAAAAGTTATGCAATGTTCCAGCAGCATGTAGTATATAATCTCCACTAATTTGACATGCCTGCATCTGCATTGATCATAATCTAAATAATTCATACATGTATATGTGAATTATTTAGGTATATATGATTATTTAGAGCATACTATCATAGATATATCATGTGAGGAATAACCATAAGAAAGCTGGAGTAGCTATACTAATAAAAGAATAAATGAGTAATAATACTAATAACAAATAAGAGTAAATAATAAATTCTAAGTATTAAAAAGGTAATAAACTTTAAAACAAGCCCAGAAATGTTACTAGAAATAAAGAACATTTATATAACAATTACTAGCATTTGTGCACCTAACAACAAGGGCACAAAATATATGAAGCAAAAACTAACACAATTGAAATTTATACAACAATAATATTTGGAGACAAGTAGCTCATTTTCATTAATGGATAGAACAAGCAGGTGAAGGGGCAGTAAGAAAAGAGATTTGAATGACACTATAAATCAACTAGACATAAGAAATATCCATTGGACATCACCCAGAAATAGCAGAATACACACAAGGACCATTCTCCTGGATGGACCACATGGCAGGTCACAAAAAAAGTCTCAAATTTTAAAAGACTGAGGAGTTCACTTATGGCACAGAAGGTTAAGGATCCAGTATTGTCACTGCAGTGGCTTGGGTCACTGCTGTGGCACAGGTTCGATTCTTGGCCCAGGAACTTCCACATGCCATGGGCACAGCCAAAAAGAAAAAGAAGAGATTGAATTATACAAAGTATGTCCTCCAACCATTATGTAATGAAATTAGAAATCAGCAACAGGATTAAGATGGCAGAGTAGGACTGGAGCTCACCTCTCATGAAAACAACAAAATTACAATCAACTGCTGAACAACCATCAACAAAATAGACTGGAAACTACCAAAAAAGATACCTACACCAAAAGACTAAGAGGAGGCCACACTGAGAACACAGGAAGGGCAATTATGCAATATTAGCAACCCCATACCTGCTGGGTGGGTGGCCCACAAACTGGAAAGTAACTGTATCACAGAGGCTCACCAGTGGGAGTGAGAGTTCTGAGTCCCACGTCAGGTTCCCACAACTGGGGGTCTAGCATTGGAAGGAGGAACCCACTGAGCATTTGGCTTTGAGGGCCAGCAGGGCTTGTGCACAGGAGCTCCACAGCACTGTGGGAAACACTCCACTCTTGAAAGGTACACATAGGATTTCATGTGCACTGGGTCCCAGGGCAAAGTAGAGACTCCATAGGAATCTGGGTCAAACCTGCCTGTGGATCTTGGAGATCTTTGGGGATCTCCTGGGGAAAACAGGGGCAACTGTGGCTTGTAGTAGGGGAAGAAGTTTGGAGGCAAAGCTCTCGGGAATCATCATCAGCGGAAACTCCCCTGGATGTGGCCATTTTGGAAAAATCTGGCCCTACCCATCAGCAAACAGGCTGCCTAAAGACATCCCAGGCACAGGCAGTTCCAATCACATCCAGAGACAAAGCCCCAAACACCAGAGGGATAAGGATTAGCTCCACCTACCAGTGGGCAGGCACCAGTCCCTCCCATCAGGAATCCTGCAGCAAGCCCCTGTACCAAATTCAGCCACAAGGGGCAGACACAATAAGCAAGAGAGGCTATCACCCTATTGGCCTGCAAAAAAGAACACACCAAAAAATTATATAAAATGAAAAGGCAGAGAATTATGACTCAGATAAGGGAGCAAGAAAGAAAGAAAAACAGCTAAGTGATTTGGAAATTACCAGCCTCCCTGAAAAAAGACTTTAGACTGATGATAGTAAAGATGATTCAAGATCTTGGAAATACACTGGAGGCAAAGATTGACAAACTACAAGAAATCAGTAACAAAGCTTGGAAATTCACAAATATGTGGGAATTAAACAACATACTCATAAATAACCAATGAGTCAAAGTAGAAATCTCAAAAAAAGAGAATATTTTGAGATGAGTGGAAACAAACACATAATTAAACAAAACGTGATTTAACTAAAGCAGTGAGATATATAGCTGTAAATGTCTACGTTAAGAAAAAAAAATCACAAGTCAATCCTAACTTTGCGCTTTAAGAATGTAAAAGATCTAACTAAACCCAAAGCAAGAAGTAAGGAAATAAAGATTAAAGCATAATTGCTGAAATAGAAAATAGAGAAAATTAATAAAACCAAAAAGCAGTTCTTTAAAAGGATCAACAAAACTTCAGACTGATGAACAATAAAAAAAAAAAAGGTATTTTACTAGAATTAAAAATAGAGAGATGGGGATAGGTTGGGAGCAGAATGGATTGGGGGGTTGGGATTGCCATATGCACACTGGGTTATAAGGAATGATTGGCTAATAGGGAACTGCAGTATGGCGCAGGGAACTATAGCCAATGTTCTATGATAATCTATATGGGAAAAGAATATGAAAATAATAGATGTGTGTATATGTATAACTGAATCACTTTGTTGTACAGCAGAGATGATTGCAACATTGTAAATCAACTATACTTCAATAAAATGTTTTAAAAATGAGGGAGTTCCCTTGTGGTACAATGGGTTAAGGACCCAGCATTGTCACTGCAGTGGCTTGGGTCACTGCTGTGGCACAGGTTTGATCCCTGGCCCAGGAATTTCCAGGTGGAGCCAAGAAAAAAAAAAATAAAAGAGAACATCATTCCTGCCAACATTACAGAAATAAAAATGATTATAAAGGAATATTATGAATAATTATATGCCAATAAATTAGATAACCTAGATGAACTGGAACAATTTCAATAAAGATACAAACTAGTGAAAGTGAATCAAGAAAAAATAGAAACTAATAAAGCAAAGAGTTTAATAAAAATATTGAATTACTAATTAAAAAAACTATAACATAATCCCTAGATCAGGTGGCTTCACTAAGGGTATAAAAAGAGAGAAAGAAAACTTATTCATTACATACTCTTCCAAAAATGGAAAAGGAAATATGTCCCACCTGTTTTATGAGGCCAATATTATCCCAATACCAAAACTAGACAAAGACATCATAAGAAAACTGCCAACCAATATCTCTTAGGTTTATAGATGCAAAAATTCTCAACAAATTGCTAGCAAACTGAGTCCAGCAGCATATGAAAATTATTATCCTCAATTACCAAGTTAGTTTTTATCTCAGGAATGCACGGTTTGTTCAACATAAACAATGTACTATTAATGGAAGGGGGAGCATATCTCAGAGTGTCTCAGCGAACACAGAAAAGACATTTCAGAAAATCCAACTTCATTTCTTAATTTAAAAAAAAAACAGAGCACACTTTCCTCAACTTGCTAAAGATCATCTATGAAAAACCTGCAGCTAATATCGTATATAACGTTTAAAGACTGAATGTTGTTTCCTAAGTGAAGAGAAGGATGTCTGCTCCTATCACTTTTATTCAACAGTGTTCTGCAGATTCTATCTAGAGCAACAAGACAAGAAACAACAACAACAACAACAAAAGATTGGGGGAGTGCCTACTGTGGGATCAGAGGTATCACTGTAGCACCAGAATGCAGGTTCGATCCCTGGCCTGGCACAGTTGGTTAAAGGATCCAGCGTTACTGAAACTGTGGCATAGGTAGGTAGCAAATGCAGCTTGAATCTGATCCCTGGCCCAGGAACTCCATGTGCCACAGGAGCAGCCTAAAAAGAACTAAGAAAAAAAAAAAAACTATTAGAACAAATAAGTTCAGCAAGGTTGCACACAGAAGACCAAAATAGAAAAATCAATTGTATATCTATCCACAAGCAAGAAAAATCAGTAATTGAAATTAAGAAAACAATCCTATTCATAACAGCATCATAAAGAATAAAATACATAGGAATAAATTTAATAAAAAACATACAAAACATATACAATTCAGTGCCCCACACTGAAAACTACAAAAACATTGTTGAAAGAAATTAAAATGCACATAAATGGCAACACTCCGTGAATTAATCTACAGATTCGATGCAATTCCTATCAAAATCTCAGTTGGCTTTTTTTGCTGAAAATTTTCAGCTGAATCCTAAAATGTTATGTAGAAATGCAAGGACTTAGAATACCAAAATAATTTTTTTTAAAGAAGAACTAAGTTAGAGGACTCACATTTCCTGAATTCCAAACTTAGCAAAACGCTGCAATAATAAAGACAGTGAGTTATAGCAGTTAGAGTAGACATATGGATCAATGGAACAAAAATAAGACTTCAGAAATAAACCCTTAGGATTTCCTGCCATGACACAACAGGATCAGTGGTGTCTCTGCAGAGCCAGGAAGCAGATTTGCTCCCCAGTCCCGCACAGTGGTTAAAGGATCCAGTGTGTATGCTGCAACTGTGACTCACATCTGACTCCAGCCCCAGGAACTCCATATGCCATGGGGCAGTCAAAAAAGAGAAGAAATAAACCCTTAAACTTAAGGTCGGTAGTTTTGTGGTGGTGGTGGTGGTGGTGGTGGTGGGTTGTTTTTTTATTTTTATTGTTTTTTTTTTTTTTTTGTCTTTTTAAGGCCGCCTCCACAGCATATAGAGGTTCCTAGGCTAGGGACTGAATTAGAGCTGTAGCCACCCGCCAGAGCCACAGCCACAGCCACAGCAGCACCAGATCTGAGCAGCATCTGCGAACTACACCATAACTCATGACAACGCCGGATCCTTAACCCAGTGAGTGCGGCCAGAGATCGAACCAGCGTCCTCATGAATACCAGTCAGGTTCATTTCCTCTTGAACCACTACGGGAACTCCCGTTGTTTTTTGAAAAGGGTGCCAGGAAGATTCAGTGGGGGGAAATGTTTTCAGAATAACTGAATATCCATATACAAAAGAATGAAGTTGTATCCTTTCCGTATATTATACACAAAAACTATCTCAGAACACAGATAAGAGATAAACACGTAAGAGATCTCAGAACACGTAAGAGATAAAACCACAAAACTTGTAGATGCTAACATAGGAATAAATCTTTGTGAACTTAATTTAGACAAAATCTTTTTAGACACAACACCAAAAGCACAGGCACCAAAAGAAAAAATAATTTGGACTTTATCAAAATTAAAGTCTTTAGTTTTTCAAAGGCTAAATCAAAAAAAAGACAACCCACACACCTGGGGAGAGTATTTGCAAATCATGTATCTGATAAAGAACTTCTATGAGAATATATAAAGAACTCTTACAAATCAGTGGGAGAGACAAAAACTCAGTTGTGAAATGGGCGGAAGATTTGAACAGACATTTCTCCAAAGAAGATAACAAATGGCCAAAAAGCACATGAAAATATGCTCAACATTATTAGCCACCAGAAAAATGCAAATCTAAACCCAAAGTTGATACAGCTTCATACTTCTCAAAATGGTCAGAGTCAAAAAGACAGACAATGGAGTTCCCGTCATGGTGCAGCGGAAATGAATCCGACTAGGAACCATGAGGTTGCAGGTTCGATCCCTGGCCTCGCTCAGTGGGTTACGGCTCTGGCGTTGTCGTGAGCTGCAGTATAGGTCACAGACACGGCTTGAATCTGGCGTTTCTGTGGCTGTGGCTGTGGCCGGCAGCTGTAGCTCCAATTGGATCCCTAGCCTGGGAACCTCCCTATGCCACGAGTGGGGCCCTAAAAAGCAAAAAAAAAAAAAAAAAGGTGTTAGCAAAGGTGTGGAGAAGTTAGAACTGTCATACAGGCTGAAAGCGGTGCGCAGTGGTGCAGCCATTTTGGAACACAGTTTTGCAGTTCCTGTGGTATTGCCTTATGACAGCAGTTCTGTTCCTAGTTATATACCCAAAGAAATGGAAACGTATGTCCATACCAAAGTTTGTATTCAAATATTCATATTAGTATTATTCATAATAGCCCCAAAGTATAAACAGCCCGTGTCCTTCAAATGATGAATGGATAAATAAAATGTTCTATATCCACATAACAGAATATTATTCAGCAGTAATAAAGCATGAAGTACTGATAATCCCACAACATGGATAAACCTTGAAAACATCATGCTAAGTGAAAGAAACTAGTCACAAAGACCACACAGTGTATGATTCTAGTTATGAAGTGTCTAGAAAAGGCAAGTCTATAGAGATAGAAAGTAAATTAGTGGTTGCCTGGCCTGGGGACACTGAACTGCTCATGGTATGAGATTTATTTACGGGATAAGGAAAATGTTCTGAATAGCTTTTGGTTTGTTGCACAACTGGGAATACACTAAAATAAAATGAACTGGCATACTTTAAATGGGTGAATTGTATGGTATATAGGTTATATCACAATGAAGTTGTCTTTACAAACGGACACAAAGTAAAAGGTACAAAGTCAATGTAAAATAGTCACATGGTTAACCTTTATAAATATCTGCTTTGTCCCTCTGCTGGAGCTCCTACTTAGATGTGGAAACCTCCTCGCCCTCCGCCCACCCCTTTGGCTGATCCATGAGGCTCAAGCTAGTTAGCAGCTCTTACTACTAGAGCAGTCCCTGAGGTCCAAGAGCAAGAGCAAGAGTTCTAGAACTTCTTTTCCTCTGCTGGGCACTCATTCCCAAGGTGACCTCATCCAGTCTTTGATGTTAAACCCATCTGGATGGTGAGACTGAAATTTATATCTCATCCTGGACCTCCATCTAGACTCTAAACTAGTATATCAAATTGGCTACATGACTTCTAGACTTGGATGTCCAAGAGATATTCCAGATGTAATCTATCTAAAACCAGGCTGTCAGTTATTCCCCTCTATATTTTTACTTGTTCAGACCTAACACCTTTCTCATCCTGGACCCTCCTCTCTCATCCTTCCAAATCCTGGTTATTCTCTATCCCTGTTTTCTGGATGAATGGTGGACTGAACATATGCACATCGTTTTGCATTCCCACAAATTCCACAAAATTGTAGTAAAGGGATTTTTTTTTCTTTTTAGGGTCACATCTGCAGCATATGGAAGGTCCAAGGCTAGGGGTTAAACTGGACCTACAGCTGCCAGCCTATGACACAGCCACAGCAACCCTGGATCCAAGCCACATCTGTGACCTACGCCACAGCTTGCAGTAAAGCCTTAACCCACTCAGCAAGACCAGGGATCAAACCGGCATGCTGATGGATGCAAGTTGGGTCCTTAACCCTATGAGCCACAGCGGAAACTCCATAAGGTAATTTTTTTTAATGTTTCCCATAGTACAGAGAGAATAGGAAACATAAATAAATAACTAAATAAATACACAGCAATTGCACAATTTCCAAAAGTGAAAAGAAAACAGACTAGTGAAAATTGATGAACAACTCCTAAAAGCTAAGTCCCAAATCATCAGCAAGAAAAGCTGTAAACTGGAGTTCCTGCTGCAGCTCAGTGGTAACAAACCTGACTGGTATCCTTGAGGATGTGGGTTTGATCCCTGGTCCCGCTCGTGGGTTCAGTATTGCCATGAGCTGTGATCTACGTCGCAGACATGGCTCGGATCTGGTGTTGCTGTGGCTGTGGCGTAGGCGAACAGCTACAGCTCTGCTTTGACCCGCAGCCTGGGAACTTTCATGTGCTGTGGGTACGGCCCTAAAAAGACAAAAGATGAAGGAAGGAAGGAAGGAAGGAAGGAGGAAGGAAGGAGGGAAGAAAGAAGGAAAAAAACGAAAAGCTGTAAACTAACCCATACATATCAGTATTCTTAAAAGCTCTAAAAACAAACAGCATCAAATTCATCTACAAAAGGGTGGCAGCTTACAGAAAAAATTGAAAACTTAGGAGCCCTTCCCCACTCACTGCCACTGACTCTCCCCTTACATATTAGCAGAGGTCTACTTGTCCATCATTAGGAAAGGGATTGGGAGACTCCTGGCACAGTTGAGGACATGGGTATCATTTGAAAACAGCAGTAAGTGAAACTAAAAGCTTAACACAGATATCATGAGCTATATCCCCCCCTACTTATTCCCAGAATTCTGGCATCCAAACTCCTATTTTGCAGATGGTAACTAAAAATACTTCCCTGGGGAGCCTGACTAATTTTCTCCTGAGAAAATACTTAAAAAGCTATTTTCATGGTTTCCAAACAAATAACACATTCTGATGACTGTACAGCAACAGTTCTCAGTGGGGGGCAGTTTTCTTTCCCAGGGGAGACTGGGTGATGTCTGGAGACATTTTTTTTTTGTCATAACTTGGGGAGGAGGGTGTTCTGCTGGCATCCGCTGGGTAGATAACCTATGATGCTGCTAAAAATCTTACAATCCACAGTCCCTAACTCCCACCCCATATCACGGAATTATCAGGTACAAAATGTTATAGTCCCGAGACTATATGTGGAATCTAAAAAAAAAAAAAGGGGGGGATACAAATGAATTTTTTGAAGAACAGAAACAGACTCACAAACTTTGAAAAACTTAATGCTTACCAAAGGGGACTAACATCACTTAGTACGATAGTTTCTAGGTCCATCCATTTTCCTGCTAATGGCATTATTTCATTCTTTTCTGTGGCTAAGTAATATTCCACTGTATATATGCACCACTTCTTGTTTATCCATTCCTCTGTTGTTGGATATTTAGGATAGTTCCATGTCTTGGCTATTGTAAATAGTGCTGCAATGAATACTGGGCTGTACGTATATTTTCTAATAATGGTTTTCTCTGGATAGATGCCCAGGGGTGGGATTGCTGGATCATAAGAGAGTCTATTTTTAGTTTTTTAAGGAAGCTCCATATTGTTTTTCATAGTGGCTGCACCAATGTACATTCCCACCTCGACAGTGTAAGAGGGTCCCCTTTTCTCCACACCCTCTCCAGCATATATTATTTGTAGACTTTCTGATGATGGCCATTCTGGCTGGTATAAGTTTGTACTTCATAGTAGTTTTGATGTAAATTTCTCTAATAATTAGTGATGTTGAGAATCTTTTCATGTATTTTTGGCCATCTATATGTATTCTTTAGAGAAATGTCTGTTTAGATCTTCTGCCCATTTTTTGTTTTTATATTGAGTTGCAGGATGTGTTCGTGTATTTTGGAAAGCAATCCTTTGTCAGTTGCTTCATTTGCAAATATTTTCTCTCATTCTGTGGGTTGTCTTTTTGTTTTGTTTATGGTTTCCTTTACTGTACAAAAACTTTTGGGTTTAATTAGGTCACATTTGTTTATTTGTTTTTATGGTCATTATTCTAGGAGGTGGATCTGAGAAGATGTTGCTGCAGATTATGTCAGAGTGTTCAGCCTATGTTTTCCTCTAAGAGTTTTATAGTATGCAATCTTACATTTAGGTCTTTAATCCATTTGAGTTTATTTTTGTATATGTTATTTGAGAATATTCTAATTAATTTCATTATTTTGCATGTAACTGTCCAGTTTTCCCAACACCGTTTATTAAAGAGACTGTCTTTTCTCCATTGTATATTTTTGCCTCCTTTGTCACAGATTAATTGACCTTAGGTACTTGGTTTTATTTCTGGAATTTTTAGCCTGTTCTGTTGATCCATATTTCTGTTTTTGTGCCAGTACCATACTGTTTTGATGACTGTAACTTTGTAGTATAGTATGAAGTCAGGGAGCATGATTCCTCCAGCTCCGCTTTTCTTTCTCAGGGTTGCTTTGCCTATTTGGGGTCTTTTGTGTTTCCACACAAATTAAAAAAAAAATTCGATCCAGTTCTGAGAAAAATGTCATTGGTAATTTGATAGGGATTGCACTGAATCTGTGGATTGCCTTGGGTAGTGTACTCATTTTGACAATATCTATTCTTCCAGTCCAAGAACATGGTGTATCTTCCCATCAAATCATCTTTGATTTCTTTCATCAGCATCTTATAATTTTGAGTACAGATTTTTTTTCTTTCATCAGCATCTTACAATTTTCAGAGTACAGATTTATTCCTAGGTATTTTATTCGTTTTTCTTTTTTTCAGGCTGCACCCGTGGCATATGGAGGTTCCCAGGCTAGGGGTCTAACAGGACCTGTAGCTGCTGGTCTACACCACAGCCATGGCAATGCAGGATCTGAGCCGCGTCTGCGGCCTACACCACAGCTCACAACAACACTGGATCCTTAACCCACTGAGCAAGGCCAGGTTCAAACCCGCAACCTCATGGTTCCTAGTCGGATTTGAGGGGAACTCCGGTATTTTATTCTTTTTGATGTGATGGTAAATGGTATTGTTTCCCTAATTTCTCTTTCTGATCTTTCATTGTTAGGATATAAAAGTACAGTTGGTTTATGTGTATTAATTTTGTATCCTGCAACTTTACCAAATTCATTGATGAGCTCTAACAGTTTTCTGGTACCATCTTTAGGATTTTCTAGGTACAGTATAATGTCATCTGCAAACAGGGATAGTTTTACTTCTTCCTTTCCAATTTGGGTTCCTTTTATTTCTTTTTTTCTCTATGATTTCCAGGGCTAGGACTTCCAAAACTGTGTTGAATAGAAGTGGCAAAAGTGGACATCCTTGTTTTGTTCCTGATCTGAAGGGGAATTCTTTCTGCTTTTCACTGTTGAGAATGACTTTACCTGTGCATTTGTCATATATGACCTTTATTATACTGAGGTATTTGTCATATATGACCTTTATTATATTGAGGTTTCTTCTATGTCCACTTTCTGGAGGGTTTTATTTTTTTATCAGAAATGGGTTTTGCATTTTGTCAAAGCTTTTTCCACATCTATCAAGAGGATCATGTGGTTTTTATTCTTCAGTTTATAGATTTGCAGATATTGAAAAATCCTTGCATCCCTGGGGTAAATCCCACTTGATTAAGGTGTGTGATCCTTTAAATGTATTGCTGGATTCATTGTACCAGTATTTTGTTGAGGATTTTTGCATCTATGCTTATCAGTGATATTGAGCTGTAATTTTCTTTTTTTTTTGTGGTACCTTTCTCCGGTTTTGGTATCAGGGTGAGGGTGGCCTCACTGAATGAGTTTGGGAGTGTTCCTTCCTCTGCAATTTTTTGGAAGAGTTACAGGAAGATCGGTGTTAACTCTTTTCTATATTTTTGATAGAATTTACCTGTGAAGCAATCTTGTCCTGGACTTTTGTTTGCCGGATGTTTTTAAATCACTGTTTCAATGTCAGTACTTGTGACTGGTCCATTCATCTTTTCTATTTCTTCCTGGTTTAGTCTTGGAAGATTGTACTTCTCTAAAAATTAGTCCATTTCTTTTATTTCTTCTTCTTTTTTTAGGGCCACACCTGCAGCATATGGAGGGTCCCAGGCTAGGGGTCTAATCGGGGCTACAGCTGCCGGCCTACACCACAGCCACAGCAACGCGGCATCCAGCCATGTCTGTGATCTACACCACAGCTCACGGCCACACCAGATCCTTATCCCACTGAGCGAGGCCAAGGACTGAACCCAGGTCCTCATGGGTACTAGTTTGGTTCATTAACCACTGAACCATGATGGGAACTCCAGGAATTAGTCCATGTCTTTGGCGTTGTCCAGTTTATTAGCATATAGTTGCTTGTAGTCGTCT
Organism: Catagonus wagneri; assembly: GCA_004024745.2. Lineage (NCBI taxonomy): Eukaryota > Metazoa > Chordata > Mammalia > Artiodactyla > Tayassuidae > Catagonus > Catagonus wagneri. The sequence continues at coordinate 2,532,762 of PVHT020000180.1, forward strand.
CTTATGATTCTTTGTTTTTCTGCGATATCCATTGTAACTTCTCTTTTTTCATTTCTAATTTTATTGATTTAAGTTTTATTTTTTCTTGATGAGACTGGATAAGGGTTTATCAATTTGTTGATCTTTTCAAAGAGCCAGCTTCTAGTTTCATTGAACTTTTCTATTGTTTTCTTTGTTTCTATTTTATTTCTGCTCTCATCTTTATGATTTATTTCCTTCTGCTAACTTTGGGTTTTGTCTGTTCTTCTTTCTCTAGCTGCTTTAGGTATAAAGTTAGGTTGTTTGAGACTTTTCTTGTTTCCTGAGGTAGGCTTTTATTGCTAAAAACTTCTCTCTTAGAATTGCTTTTGCTGCATCCCATAGCTTTTGGATTGTTTTGTCTTTGCTGTTATTTGTTTTTAAGTATTTTTAATTTCCTCTGGGATACCTTACATGGGGTTTGGAACATTCACTCTTGTGGGAAAGCCTCTGTGATGTAGTTATTTTTCCAGTCTGCAGGTCACCCACCCAGCGGGTATGGAATTGCTTATATCATGAATGCATCCCTTCTACCATCTCGATGTGGCTTTTTCTTCGTCTCTGGGTGTGTGTAGGATATCTTTTTTTTTTTTTTTGGTAGTTTCCAGTCTGTTTTATTGACGGTTGTTCAGTGATTTGTTTTAATTTTGGCATTTGCATGAGAGAAGGTGACCCTAAGTCCTACTCCACCACCTTGCCCCAATTTGATATCAATTACTTCTGAAGGAAGGTCTAGCACAATGAATGAAAATAAACTCACACTGAAACACAACCTCACGTAATTTCGGAACCCTGGGCAGAATACATCCAGGTATGGTGAGCACATGCAGGAGGGACAGATATGGAGGAATACGACTCAAGAAACCGGTGTGTCATCACAAAGGTCTCTAGAGCTATTTCACCCCCTTTTTACTTGTGGGACATGATGACCTGGTAAGGTACCTAAGATTCTTCTTCACTGCTGGCTTAGCTTCACTGCACCCCACCCCACCCCACAGGTTCCTGCTTTCCATGCTGTGTCCTGCTGGCTCCACCAGCTGGGGACACTCATTCCATCCCACAGAGCATTTAGCCTGGCCCTGGTCCTGAGAGCTGGGAGTGCCTTTGGCATGCCTACAACTGAACATGCAGCGCAGTCCACTTCCTCTGAACATACTCCTGCTGGGCATCCAGCCCCTGACTCACACCTGCCCTTCCTCCAGCAGTGATGAGACTTCCAGTTCCCAGGACTCACTCATGACCTTGCCCACGGACACCCCAGATGGGCCGTTGGAAACCCCTGGAGAAGGTAAAGCCAGAGCACGTCCCTAAGACTCTGTTCAGCTTCCCTGCTCCCAGGAGTCTTCATCCAGGAAGAAAAGTTTTTCTGCCCTTTCCTGACACAGCTATGTTTGTGCTTGCTACTCAGTTTTTTTTAAATATGGCACTGTCTTGTTTATAGATGCATATAGAGTCGGTTAAACTATAAAAATCCAGGGAGTGTTTACCTCTTGGGTAATTGGGATATTACAGATTCTAAGATGCTTTATAGTTTTTAACTTGGGTGGTGGTTACATGAATATTGGTTTTTATTTTTTATTTTTTGGTCTTTTGTCGTTTTTAGGGCCACACCTACAGCATGTGGAGGTTCCCAGGCTAGCGGTCCAATCGGAGCTACAGATGCCAGCCTACACCACAGCCACAGCAATGCAGGATCCGAGCCGTGTCTGCAGCCTACACCACAGCTCACGGCAACGCTGGATCCTTAATCCACTGAGCGAGGCCAGGGGTCAAACCTGCAACGTCATGGTTCCTAGTCAGATTCGTTTCCACTGAGCCACAGCGGGAACTCCAGGTATTGGTTTTATTATCTATCATTCGTTCAACATCTTTGTTTGTATACAGTTTGTTTGTTTGTTTTGTTTTTGGCCACAGCATGCACTGGCTTGATGTGGGATCTCAGTTCCCGGCCCAGGGACTGAGCCTAGGCGGCAGCAGTGAAAGCGCTGAGTCCTAACCGCTAGACCTCCAAGGAACTCCCTGTATATACTTTGTTTTATATACCTCTATAGGTATAAATTATTTCACAGTAAAACGTGGGTGTGTGTATGTGTGTTTGTACTTCCTGAATCTGGGTACTTCACGACCCCCTCTGCCATCACCATTCTGGTCCCAGCCACCCTTATTTCTCATTTGAATTATTGCAAAACCTCCTAACCGATGTGCCTACCCACACCCTCAGCCCTCCTGCCTGAGGACTGTCTATTTTATATGCAGCAACCAATGTGATCCCCTTTTCTTTTCTGGCTGCACCGTAGGCATGTGATAGTTCCAGGGTCAGAGAATGAACCCCCGCCTCAGCAGTGACACCAGCCACTGCAGGGATAACACAGGATCCTTAACCTGCTGCACCACTAGAGAAATCCCCAAAGTGATCTTTCAAATGCATAAGCTGGACCTCATCAGTTCTCTGTTCAAAACCCTCCTCTGGCATCCCACTGCAATTGGAGTAAAAGCCAGCATCCTCTGACCCAGGCTGTCAGAATCGACAAGACCAGCCCTCACATCCCCCCTCTGATGTCAATTCTTGCCACTCTTCCCCTTGTCATTCTGCTCAAGACAGGCTAGCTTCCTCGCCAGCTCTCAAACACACCAGGCACCCTCCCACCTAAAGCCCTTTGTATGAACTAATTTCTTTCCTGAAATGATTTTTTTGGCCACACCTATGGCATGAGGAAGTTTCCTGGCCGGGAATTGAACCCAAGCCACAGCAGTGACAATGCTGGGTCCTTAATCAACTAGGCCACCAGAGAACTCCATGAAATGATCCTCAAAATGCCCACCCATGTCTCAGTTCAAATGTCACTTCATCAGGGATTCCTCCCCGGCCATTCTATCAAAAACAGCACTTCTTGGGAGTTCATGTTGTGGTACAGCGAAATTGAATCCAACTAGTATCCATGAGCTTGCGGCTTCAATCCCTTGCCTTGCTCAGTGGGTTAAGGACCCGGCTTTGCCGTGAGCTATGGTGTAGTTTACAGATGCGGCTCCGATCCTATGTTGCTATTGCTGTGGTTGTGGCGTAGACCGGCAGCTACAGCTCCGATTCAGCTCCTAGCCTGGGAACTTCCTTATGCCTTGGGTGCGGTCCTAAAAAGCAGAAAAAAAAAAGAGCACTTCTGTGTCACCGTTAAGAGAATAGACTCTAGTAGGTACGCTGTGTATTTGCAGAGTGAAGTCAGTGGACGACTGGGAGACTTAATGCATGAAAGGCTGAAGGACAGCTCCCAGGTTTCCAGTTTAAAACAACTGAGTGAGATGGTGGTGGTCCCAGTCATGAGACTGAATGAGGCTGGAGGTGAAGCACATTTGGGGAGGGAGGTCATGAGTGTATTCTGGACATGTTTATTTTACGGCGTCCACAAGCCGTACAAGAAAAGATGCTAAGCAGGCTTTTTGGCTGAAACGCAGAAGATAGGTCTGACCTGCAGAGGAATTGGGGAGTTGCATGGGGTCGGCGACCAAAGCCAGGGGAATGGATGAGATTGCCTAGAGAGAGAAGGTAGAGGGGAAAAAAGGAGAGGTCCAGGGATGGAGGCCAAAAGGAGATAAAGAGGAGAAATCAGACGGACGGGAGGGAAACCAGGAGGAGGAGGATGGGATTTCAGAGGCCAGAGGGAAAAGTGAAGAAGAATTACACTGGGAGACAGGGGTTATGCATGTTGGCAGCTGCTGAGGACAAATGTGAATAAGACAGAAACAGAGCCACTGGATTTAGGTCACTGGGTCGAGAGGGGCAAGGAGAACGTAGACTCAAGTTAATGGGGAGCAAGAGAATGAGACTGCTGTCAACCAACTGATTTCTTTCACAACCAATCTACCCTCCAGAGTGAGTACGGCCGGCTTTCCTAGGTAGTCTGAAATACAGAGACGCTTGGGGCTTTGCAAATCCAGCGTTCATTTGTAAGTCATCTTTTATCACCCATATCAGTCCACACAGCTGCTCACTCCCTCTTCTTTGATGTGCTTTCCTCACTTCACGGCCAGGACACCTGTCTGCCTTGATTTTCCTCCTTCATTCCTCACTCCTCCATGTCTTCCCTAGCCCTCCTCTCCTCTCCTCTCCTCTCCTCTCCTCTCCTCTCCTCTCCTCTCCTCTCACAGCCTTGGTGATGGCACCACCAAGGTGAGACTTTTAAAACACCACATGTACACAGACACATCACAGACATATGTGTATTGTATCTTTATGCGTAGAGGCTGAAGTGGCAGAAATGGGAGTTGGGTTGTTGCAATGGATGTGTTTTCTGTTTTTGTTTTTTTGTCTTTTTTTTAGGGCTGCACCCATGGCATATGGAAGTTCCTAGGCCAGGGATCGAGCAGGAACTGCAGCTGCCGGCCTACGCCACAGCCATAGCAATACCAGATCTGAGCCGTGTCTGAGATCTACACCGCAGCTCATGGCAACGTCAGATCCTTAACCCACTGAGCAAGGCCAGGGATAGTACCTGAGTCCTCATGGATATTAGTTGGGTTAATTACCTCTGAACCACAATGGGAACTCCTTGGATGGGCCCAAGGAAGTGGGCAGATGTGGTAAATCCTGAAGGACCTTAAAAGGTCCTTTCCTCTCTCTCTCTCTCTCTCTTTTTTTTTTTTAGAGCTGCACCTGCGGCACATGGAGGTTCCCAGGCTAGGGGTTGAATCAGAGCCGGCCTACACCAGAGCCACAGCAATGCCAGATCCGAGCCATGTCTGCATCCTACACCACAGCTCACAGCAACACCGGATCCTTAACCCACTGAGCAAGGCCAGGGATCGAACCCACAACCTCATGGTTCCTAGTTGGATTCGTTAACTGCTGCACCACAAAAGGAACTCCAGGTCCTTTTCTTTTTTAATAAAAATTTTTTTTTATTGATGTATGGTTGATGTACAATGATTTACAAAGTTGTGTTGGTTTCTGGTTTACAGCACAGTGATTCAGTTTTATACATATTCTTTTCCATTATAGTTTATTACAAGATACTGAATATAGCTCCCTGTGCTATACAGTAGGGCCTTGTTGTTTATCTATTTTATATATGTAGCAGTTTTATCTGCTAATTTCAAATTCCTAATTTACCCCCCCATTTCCCTTTGATAACCATAAATTTATGTTCTATGGCTGTGAGTCTCTTTCTGCTTTGAAAATAAGTTCATTTGTATCATGTATTACAGGTGATATCATAAGGTATTTATCTTTCTCTTTCTGACTTAACTTCACTTAGTATGATAATCACTAGGTCCATCCATGTTACTTCAAATGGCATTCATTATTTCATTCCTTTTTGTCTTTTTTTCCTTTTTTGGGGGGGAGCACACCCACGGCACATGGAAGTTCCCAGGCTAGGGTCTAACTGGAGTTGTAGCTACCAGCCACAGCCACAGCACAGGAACACCAGATCCAAGCTACATCTGTGACCTACACCACAGCTCATGGCAACCCCAGATCTTTTAACCCACTGAGTGAAGCCAGCGATCAAACCCACATCCTCATGGATACTAGTTGGATTCATAACCTGCTGAGCCGCAGTGGGAACTCCCTCATTCTTTTTTCTATGGCCGAGTAGTATTCCATTGTATATATGAATGATAGTGTTTGCTATGGTATTTAGTGTCCACTAGATATATTTCAAGTTTACTAACAGTTTCATTTTAAATGATGTATAGTTACATGTGGGATATTATATCTTCTGCTCCAGATCAAACATTTAATTAAATTTTTAATTTTTAAGATTTTTTTGGCCCTTCCCATGGCATGCAGAATTTCCTGGGCCAGCGACTGAACGTGAGCCATAGCAGTGACAATGGCTGATCTTTAATGCACTAGTTCACCAGGGAACTCTGAAAAATTTTAGCTGCCAACTTTAAAATATTCTAGAAGGGAGTTCCCTTCGTGGCTCAGTGGTTAACGAGTCCGACTAGGAACCATGAGGTTGCAGGTTCGATCCCTGGCCTCGCTCAGTGGGTTAACGATCCGGCGTTGCCGTGAGCTGTGGTGTAGGTCGCAGACGCGGCTCGGATCCCGCGTGGCTGTGGCTGTGGCAAAGGCTGGCAGCTACAGCTCCTGTTAGACCTCTAGCCTGGGAACCTCCATATGCTATGGGTGCGGCTCTACATAAAAGGCAAAAAGACAAAAAATAAAATAAAATAACAAAATAAAATATTCTAGAAGGTAATTTTTTTTTTTTAATGCCTCACCCACAGCATATGGAAGTTCCTGACCAGGGATTGAATCCAAACCACAGCTGCGACCTGTGCTGCAGCTGTGGCAACGCCAGATCCTTTAACCCACTGTGTGGGGCCAGGGATCAAACGGACACTTCCACAGCAACCTCAGCCACTACAATCCGGTTCTTAACCAACTGTGGCACAGCAAGAATTCCCTAGAAGGTAATTCCTTTAGAAGGATATAACCAAAAAGTTTGCAGACCATTGTGTTTCACTGTATAAAAATTTTATGTGAAATTTCACAGTCAAGTCATACATTTTAGTGTGATACCAAGAATGTAAAGGTAAATTTATTTGTAGATATTGCAATGTTTAATAGGGAAATCTGAGAAATTGACATTGAGGAGTTCCCATCTTGGCTCAGTGGTTAACAAACATGACTAGTATCCATGAGGACGGGGGTTCGATCCCTGGCCTCACTCAGTGGGTTAAGGATCTGGCATCGCTGTGAGCTGTGGTATAGATCACAGATGCAGCTCAGATCACGTGTTGCTGTGGCTGTGGTATAGGCCATCTGCTACAGCTCCGATTCGATCCCTAGCATGGGAACCTTCATATGCCGTGGGTATGGACCCAAAAAGACAAAAAAAAAAAAAAAAAAGAATTGACATTGAAGGTGGTACTTGACTGGTGCAAAGGAGTGACTGAAGAGGTGGGGGGAGCAATGTTCAATAAAGATAAAGAGGCAGGTGGGAGCAAAGCTGAAGGCTGTGGAGGGTTACAACTTCAAAGCAGCGGGAAACCATTAAAACGGGGTAAAGAGGTGAGCAGAATTGGGTTTTAAGGCCGCTACGCCAACTTCCAGGAGGAGAAGGAGATGAGATGAGGGAAATACACGGTTGATAAGCATAGTCTAGAAATCGAATTTCACCTCTTTTCTTAACAACTTGCTCAAAAACTATGTCCCAATCAGTTAATCTCCATCATCAAAAGTGGTTCTGACTGCAGAGTTCCTGCTGTGGCTCAGTGGGTTCAGAACCCAGCATTATGTCCGTGAGGGTGAGGGTTCCATGCCCGGCCTTGCTCAGTGGGTTAAGGATCCGGAAGCTGCAGCATAGGCCCGGCTCAGGCCCCGTGTTGCTGTGGCTCAACTCAGCCCCTAGTCTGGGAACTTCCATATGTCACAGGTGCAGCTGTGAAAAAAAAAGGTGACTTAAATTCCAGCTCTTTTTTTTTTGGCTTTTTGTCTTTTATTTTAGGGCCACACTTGCGGCATATGGAGGTTCCCAGGCTAGGGGTCGAGTCTGAGCTGTTGCTACCAGCCTACGCCAGAGTCACAGCAACGCCAGTTCCGAGCCGCGTCTATACCCTACACCACAGCTCACGGCAACGCCAGATCATCAACCCCCTAAGCAATGCCAGGGATCAAACCTGTAACCTCACGGTTCCTAGTTGGATTCGTTTCCACTGAGCCACGATGGGAACTCCCCAGTTCTTTTTTGAAAGGAATGTTCCTATCAAATATGAGGTAATTTTAGATTTTAAATTTAAAAATTTTAACCTATTGGTGAGACTAGTGAAGATATACAATATTACCAAGAAAAAAATTCAATTACTAAGCAATTTTTTTATTTCATGATAATTGATAGATACATGTCTTACACTTAACAGGGGTTTGATTATTTATTCCTGCATAACAAGCCATCCTAAAACTTCATGACTTGAGACAATAATAACCATTTCTTTTTTTTCCCTTTTTTTTTTTTAGAGTCGCACCTGTGGCATATGGAAGTTCCCAGGCTAGAAGTCAAATAGGAGCTACAGCTGCTGGCCTACTCTGCAGCTATGGCAACACCAGATCCGAGCCCCATCTGCAATCATTTCTTTCACCCACAGGTCTGCAGCTGGGCAGAGATCAGTGGGAAGGTTCATGCCTGCTCTTTCTTGCGTTAGCTGGGACAGCTTGACTGGAGGCTGGAGGATCTGGTTCTAAACTGGCTCATTCAGCATGGCTGAGGGCTGAGGGCCAGCGGAACTCCTGGATTTTCTGGAATAATAAAAAAAAATAATATATATATATATATATATTACCTTTTTTTTTTTTTTCAGGGCAGCACCTGTTGCACATGGAAGTTCCCACGCTAGGGGTCTAATCGGAGCTACAGCTGCCGGCCAACACCACATCCACAGCAATGGCCATATCCAAGCCACGTCTGCGACTACCCCGCAGTTCAGAGCAATGCCAGGTCCCCAACCCACTGAGAAAGGCCAGGGATCGAACCTACCATCTCATGGTTCATTTTGCTGTACCATGACCGGAACTCAAAAAATACAGGGACTCATATAGATTTGAAAAGAGAAAGCAAAATGAAAATAAAGAAATAAATTTAAAGTAATGGGGTGACTAAGAATAGTACAAATATAGTCACTTATAGGTGAAGGTAAATTCACCCTATGGGTAAGAAAGAATACTTTAAAAAAAGATCCAGTAATTACTTGAAAGTCTCACATAAAATTTAAAAATAGGAAAAAACTTGAATTAGGGGAAACACCCAAATTTGAATTTAGGCAGACTCTTACTAGAATTTTTTTTTTTTTTAGATAAGGACCGCGCAGGTGATGAGTATTATTTCTGGGGACATCTTGAACACTACACCTTCTCAAGTCAATGGTTCTTGGATGTTTTCTCTTCAGTACAGCCCTGCAAAAATGGTCTCTCGATGAAGAGGTAGGTGAAATGTAGGGAAGTCCCTTTTATTTAATCTGGAGGGAGACGACACGAGATAATTTTTAAAATACGATTTTTGATCCCCGTGGGCCCCGGCCTAGACTACATTTCCCAGCAGGCCGCACTCGGAACTACGGGTGCCGACGTGAGGTCCAGCGCCGTTGGCGACGGCGCAGTTGCGGAGAGGGCGGCTGACGGGCGGGCGCTTCGCGGTTTGAATGGCTGCGGGCCCGGGCCCTCGGCTCACCTGAGGACCCGCCGCCCAGGTGTACGCTATGCCGTCGGGAGGCGACCAATCGCCGCCGCCCCCTCCTCCCCCTCCGGCGGCGGCGGCCTCGGACGAGGAGGAGGAAGACGACGGCGAGACGGAGGAAGCCGCGCAGTCCGCTCGGTCGCCGGCCCCTCAGACCCAGCAGCGGTTTGACGAGCTGTGCAGCCGACTGAACATGGATGAGGCGGCGCGGGCGGAGGCCTGGGACAGCTACCGGAGCATGAGCGAGAGCTACACGCTGGAGGTGAGCCCGGGAGAGGAGACCAGGGGCTTTCCGGGCCTAGTGGTCGTGCCCCGCCTCGGGGGATGGGGCCCCATCTCACTCCGGCTCGGGCTCCCCGCGGGGGGATCCCCCGGGCCGACCCCGGCTCTCCGGGTGCCTAACCTGGAAGCCGAGGCGGGTGGCGGGGGGGAAAGACTCTCTGCGCACCTTCGTTCTGGAAACCTGGCTCTTGAAAAGCTCTTAACGGCCCTTAAGTGAACCCTGTCTCGCTGCGCTTCCCTCTCCGGTTCCGAAGGGAGAACAGCCCTTGCCCTAAAGTAGCACCGCGAGGCTGAGGTCGGGCAGGGGTCCAATTACAAAAACACGACCACCTTGTTGGCAGAATGAACAGGTGCAGTTGTCAAGACCAAGATCATACTCAGAGGGGTGGGGCTGCAGGGAGTTGCCTATGTTCTCAACGAGATTAACTCGATTTTAGCGCCTGCGTTTCCAGGCTTCTTCAGTTCCTTTCCTCCGGTACTAAATTGCCTTCGTCCAGGCATTGTATCAGTTTGAGTACATTGTTACGTTTCGTGTTTATGCATGTGTAAACAAAGACGAATCTTCCGTAGAGCAAATGAAACGAGCTTTCTGCCTACCTGGATATAGACCCACATTTATCTCTAGGAAGTCAGGACTGGGGCGACCTTGAGGACCTATTGGTCACCCCAGACATTGCACAGGACTATTTATTATAGTCGCTGTGATCAAGGCATGTTTTGTCATTTTCTTTGGACGGGGCTTGCAGAAGAGAAAAATGGCCATTCTAGCCAGTGAGGCTCAGCTCTGTAGGCACCTCCCCTTTATGGGCCAATAGGAAGTGACACGGAAGTCTACATTGTTTACCTGCTGTTTGACTGCCTGTGCGAGTAGTATTTAAACAGGAGGCCATATGATTTTCTTAAGTTGTTTTATAGTTTGTGGAAAGAGTAGGGCGAATGGGTTCAGAATGGGAAGGTCTAACTGAAGTGTTATTTACCTAAAATCAGTTTTCTTTTATATTACAGGGAAATGATCTTCATTGGTTAGCATGTGCCTTGTATGTGGCTTGCAGAAAATCTGTGCCAACTGTTAGCAAAGGAACAGTTGAAGGAAACTATGTATCTTTAACCAGAATCCTGAGATGTTCAGAGCAGAGGTAATTTAGCTATGTTAGAGTTTTTAGTGTGACTAATATAAAAGCTTATAAATTATAGTGACGGTAAGAATTCTCTTTATTTTCCGAGCATTTGTACCAATGGAGTGCTAAATTTAGAAGCTAGGTCTTGGTTTTCCTTTACCACATCTAAGTTAGTATCCATTATATGTTTTTTGTTTGTTGAAAAGTATTTAAATTTTATTTTATTTATTTTTTTGCTTTTTAGGGCCACACCTGTGGTATATGGAAGTTCCCAGTCTAGGGTTCGAATCAGAGCTGTAGCCTGTGCCACAGCAATGCCATATCTGAGCTTCATTTGCAGCCTACACCACAGCTGAAAGCAACCCCAGATCATAACCCACTGAGCAAGGCTAGGGATCAAACCTACATCCTCATGGATACTAGTCAGGTTCATTACTGCTGAGCCACATGGGAGCTCCTTTAATTTTAATGTACTTGTATAAAGTTTACTATTAAAGGTTATGACTTATCATTGTGTAATACTGGGAGAATTCTAGATAAGAATACTCTAAATTGAAAAGGTAATAAAACATAATATGGTATTAAACTTAGAACTACATACACAAGACTTGTATCTTATATATGGAACATGTGAATACTCAGTTTCCTCTTTGGAAGATAAGCAACAGTATTGTAATCAATTATACAAAGGTTCAAATGATGTTTTAAAGAGGAGGTAGAAATTACTTTTTCTATCTGTTGTTATTGATTGATTACATTTATCCTTTGTGTCTTTTGAGTTAATTTTCTCAAAGACTGGTGGAAAAAGGATGTTTGGCATTTTGGAGGAAATACCACTGTCAAAATTTATCTTCCTAATGGCTTTTAAAAAAATCACTTACTATTAAAATATTTTACAAGAAATTTGTTAAATAAATTACAAGAAATAGCTTTTAGCTGTAGTCTTTTTTTTTTTTTAAATGGTTGCACCTGTGGCATATGGAAGTTCCCAGGCCAGGGACTGAATCCAAGCCCCAGCTATGACCTGTTTAGCTGCAGCAGTGCTGATCGTTTAACCCACTGTGCTGGGCTGAGACTTGAACCCACGCCTCTGCAGCAACCTGAGCTGCTGCAGTTGGGTTCCTAACCCACTGCACCACAGTGGGATCTCTGTATAGTCTATTTATTAACTCAGAACTCCATCCTGAGTTATATTTAGGCCTAAGAACAAGAGGGAGTGCATAAAGAGTTGAACACCTGGGCTGTAAACCTTCAGAAGAGAAGTGGTCTTTCTTTTCTTTTTTTAAGGCCGCACCTGCAGCATATGGAAGTTCCAGGGTTAGGGGTTGATTTGGAGCTGCAGCTGCAGGCCTACACCATAGCCACAGCAACAGTGAATTCAGGCTGATCCTGTGACCCTCACTGCAGCTTGCAGCAATGCGGAATCCTTAATGCACTGAGCAAGGCCAGAGATCAAACCCATGTCCTCACAGAGACAATGTCATTGGGTTCTTAACCCACTGAGCTACAATGGAAACTCCCAGAAGTGAACTTTAATAAGGTACAAAAGTACAGTCATTATGAAGAAGAAAAGCAGAGGCAAAGTAATCCAGTTAAATGACAGATAAGGAACTTTAAAAGCAAAAGTCAAATTATGGAATCGTCGTTTTTCAACTATAGTAAACTAAACTTATCTAATATTTTGATGCAAGTAATATCTTAGACTTCAGTTTTATTTCTATTTCAAAAGCTCAATTTTTATTTAAAAATTTTTACCTATGGGTTCAGATTATTTACTTTCCTGCTGATCTAAATGGATTAAAAACAAAGGGCAGATTGGGGGAAGATATTTACAATGTAACAAAAGATCAGTATCCAGAATTATGTTAAGAACTACTAACAAATAGTTAAGTGATTGACAAATAGCTGCTAAAAAATGGTAAAGGTATATGATTTCACAAAGCTCTAAACTCACCTAGCTAATAGATGTAGGCAAAGATGTTCAGTCTTGCTAATAACCAAGGAAGTTTAAGATAATATTTCGTTCTCATCAGATTGGGGAAATTTGAAGTCTTATAATGCAAATTTGGTCACTGTGTAGGGAAACAGGGACTCTGTACTGCTAGTGTACCTTAGGGAGTGTAAGTTGGCACAATCACTTCATAGGGGAAATTGGCAATGTCTAGTAAAGTTGAAGATGCATGTTCTCTGACTCAGCAATTCTACTTCTTGGGGTAGTTCTTAAAAGAAACTCAAGCATGCACGTACAGGGATATGTTCATTACAGTATTTTTGATTAAAATGAAAAAATCAGAAACCTCAATTTCCATGGTTGGAGAATGAATGTGAAAAATGGTAGTTCATACGAAGGAATATTTTTAGCAATTACAATGAAGGAATTAGATCTATGTGTATCAACATTAATCTTATAAACGTTATTGAATGAAAATCAAGTTGTAGACTGCTGCTTACAGTATGGTGCCATTTATATAAAATTTTAAAACCACACATGAAAAAGATACTACTGACTGTTTGTGGATAGATATAAAACCACATAGTAAATATAAAAACATGGATAGGGAGGATTCAGACTGTAGAATGGTGGTTATCCCTGGGGAACAGGAGTGGGGAATGGATTTGGGGAAGAGTGCAAATGGGAACTTTGGCCGTTTCTATAGAATCTGAAGCAAGTATGTCAACATTTATTTGATATGTTAATATTTGTTAAATCTGGCAGTTGGTACATGAATGTTGGTTATGTTCTCTAGCTAATTACCTATTTTGTATTATACAATTCATAATTTTTGAAAATATTTTCAGGTAAACTGAGAAAAAGAGATTAGGAAAATTAGATTTGGAAGATGAGAAAAAAAAAATCAAGCAGCCTGTGAGATTAAGCTAGTCAGAGGCATGAGTTGTGATTTTGTATCACTCTCTAAAAGTAATATAATTTAATGAGTTAGTTTTGATTACTTTTATTATCTATATTTGTATATTTTACCTTTGTGTTAATTATAAAAATAGCATTTTTTATTTTTAATAACAGCTTAATTGAATTTTTTAACAAGATGAAGAAGTGGGAAGACATGGCCAATCTACCCCCACATTTCAGAGAACGTACCGAGAGATTAGAAAGAAACTTTACGGTTTCTGCTGTAATTTTTAAGAAGTATGAACCCATTTTTCAGGACATTTTTAAATATCCCCAAGAGGAGCAGCCTCGTCAACAAAGAGGAAGAAAACAGCGGTATGTTTTTATATTTGTTAAGCAGGAATACATGTGTGTCTGTCTCTGCTACAGTTTTGATCCCTCAGTTTGTGTCCCTCAGTTTATTTTGCTAGTCTGAAGAAACAAATGTGATTTCATAAGTAAACTTTTTCTCCTGTATCTTTCTTTTAATAGTAATTTCTTCCTTTTTGTTGTATGTTAGCTCTGAAGAGTTTGGCTTCTTTAATATTTCAAAATGTGTGGAGTCTTTGTTTATATAAACTTTCTCTTTTTTTTTTTTTTCATTTTTGGGGCCACCCCCATGGCATAAGGAGGTTCTCAGGCTAGGGGTTGAGTCAGAGCTGTAGCTGCTGGCTTGCACCACAGCCACAGCAACGCAGGATCCAAGCCCCGTCTGTTCTCTACACCACAGCTCACAGCAACGCCGGGTCCTTAACCCACTGAGCGAGGCCAGGGATCAAACCTGCGTCCTCATGGATGCTGGTCAGATTCATTTCCGCTGAGCCACGACGGGAACTCCTCCCTTTTCATTTAACCAAAAATGCAAAAACAGACCTTAGATACTCTGATCAACTAGCCACCTTGGGTATAGAATTTGCTTAATTTTCTATTATTGACTGTATTGATTATTTCTGTTATTTTGTACATATTATAATACATATAAACTATTTTTTCTTTTTTTTAGGGCCGCACCCGTGGCATATGGTGTTTCTCAGGCTAGGGGTCAAATCGGAGTTGCAGCTGCCAGCCTACGCCACAACCACAGCAACGCCAGATCCGAGCCATGTCTGTGACCTACACCACAGTCATGGCAATGCTGGATCCTTAACCCACTGAGCGAGGCCAGGGATCAAAGCCGTGTCCTCGTGAATGCTAGTCAGACCATTTCCGTGGTTGCTAGTCAGTCTTTTAGCCACAACAGGAACTCCTAATTTTTTATTTGACTTTTGTGTCAAACCGAGTAGTAAAAAAATTCCCCTGAAAAGGCATCTTTTTGTATTTTGATGTTTACAACTAGTGAAAGTAAAGAAACTGGATTGGGGGAGAATGGTGGAACTGAAACTGTTATGAAATTGTGCTTCTGTGTCTGCAAAGTCTGTAAAATACCCTGGCTCAATGTTTTTTATCTCTCCTGGTAGAAAAGGGAAATTATGGGATTCAAATTCTTTACCTTTATTGCAAAAGTTTTTTCATAAAGTAGAAATGGAAATTTATTCTTAAAATAGAACTAGAAAAATGTTGAAAAGAAAGGTAGAGTAGGAGTTCTCTGGTGGCCTGGCGGCTGGGGACTCGACGTTGTCACTGCTATGCTCTGGTTACTCTTGTGGCTCAGGTTTGATCCCTGGCCTGGGAACTTTTGCATATCACAGGTGTGGCCAAAAAAAAAAAAAAAAAAAAAGAAGGGAAAGGTACGGGAAAGGGAGTTATTATAATTGAATCAATAATGTTTGCTTCTCTTTCAATATAAAAATGTTTCCAAATTGTGAAGAGTGTTTATAGTAAGTGAACAGCTTTAAAAAAATAAAACATTGTATGTTTTTTATATAGTTGACCCCACTGATATGGAAGCAGTCGGTCTAGTTTGCCTGCAGTTTTTGGGAAATTGTCCATTTATAATTAAGTATTCTAAAGTTTGGGTAGAAGCTTGTTTCTGAGTCTGAGTGAGGCTGATATCATTTATAGAAAGATATAGAATATCTTCTTTCTTTGGAGTGTTGCAGAAAATATTTCAGTACAAAGAAGTATATACTACTTAATTCTAATTAGGGAAATTGTAAGGTAATTTTATCTAAAATTTTATATTTATATCACCTACATACTTTAAAAATATTTATTAAAGTACAATTGGTTTACAATGTTGTACCTCACCCTGTGTACTTAGTACTAGTACTTTTGGCTAATAATAGTAATAATGATGTATATTTACTGGACATTAATTATGGGGAAGAGACTCTTATAAGACTTAAACATGTATTACTACCACAGCTTTGTGAAGTTGATACTGTTGTTACAGGTGAGGGGAAACAAGCCTTTGAGAAATTAATTTGGCCAAGGTCACACAGTAAGTGTGAAGCTCTTATTGAAACTTAAGTGGGAGTTCCCTTAGTGGCTCAGTGGTTAACGAATCCGACTAAGAACCATGAGGTTGCGGGTTCGATCCCTGGCCTTGCTCAGTGGGTTAAGGATCCGGCATTGCCGTGAGCTGTGGTGAAGGTTGCAGACGCGGCTCGGATCCCGCGTTGCTGTGGCTGTGGTGTAGGCCAGCAGCTACAGCTCCTGTTAGACCCCTAGCCTGGGAACCTCCATATGCCGCGGGTGCGGCTCTGCATAAAGGCAAAAAGACAAAAAAAAAAAAAAAAAAAAGAAACTTAAGTGGTCTGCCTGCAGAACCCATATGATTCACCACAATTCAGTACTGCATGTCACACACTGGTCTTTGAAAGATTGTCACTGAATAATATTTATTGAGAAGTTACTGTATGAACTGCTTAGCTAGGTATTATGTAGGACACAAATATTAAAAAAATAAATAAAATAACCCACGGTCACTGTCTTTTGAGAGCTTACAGAAGTATAGTCAGGGAGATGCTTTACACATAATACAAAAGATAATAGGAATGTAGGACTTTTGAGGCAAAATAAGCAACTACGTATGAGCCAGTTAGGTAAGGTTCCATGGAATAAGTAGAAATAGGTCTGGAAGGAAGGGTACGATTCTGATAGATGACTTTGGAGATAGATAGCCTTCTCCGCAGAGGATGAAGCATGAAGATACTAAAGCAGCAAAGCAAGAGGAGATTTGGCTGAGTAGGCTTGGTTTCTCTTAGAGTTCTCAAGTTATAGAGCGAGTTTTTAGAATTGCTTGAGTGTTTTTATTCCAGATTTATCAAGATATAATTGACATACAGAACGGTGTAAGTTTAACGTATATAGCATAATGAAATGATTACCACATTACATTTAGTGAGCATCTATCATCTCATATGGAAATAAAAATTAAATAGAGGAGTTCCCTTGTGGCACAGTGGATAAAGGACCTGGCATTGTCACTTCTGTGGTTTGGGTCACTGCTGTGCTGTGGGTTCAGTCTTTGGTCCCAGAACTTCCGCATGATGTGGGCATGGCTGGAAAAAAAAATTTTCCTCGTGATCAGAACTCTTAAGATTTATTCTCTTTACAACTTTGATATATAATATACGGGGTATTAATTATATTTATCACGTTGAACATTATACCCCTAGTATTTATCAGCTTAGTCTTTTCAGGGTTAAGCTGAAAAGTTTGACTTTGATCTTGGAAGGCATCAAAACTAGATAGTCAGTTTGACTTTGATCTTGGAAGGCATCAAAACTATTAGTCAATCACATGCCTATAATGGAGAGACAGCTTTTTTTTTTTTTTTTTTGCTTTTCAGGGCTGTACCTATGGCAAATGGAAGTTCCCAGGCTAGGGATCTAATCGAAGTCTGCAGCTGCCAGCCTACGCCACAGCCACAGCAATGCCACATCTGAGCCACATCTTTGACCTACACCACAGTTCACAGCAACACCAGATCCTTAACCCACTAAACAAGGGTAGGGATCGAACCTGCATCCTCATGGATACTAGTTGGCTTTGTAACTGGCTGAGCCACAGTGGGAACTCCCAAGAGACTGCTTTTTAAAGCAGGGCACTGACATTTAATTCTTGCCATCTATTGGCGAATTCAGTACAATATTATACCCAAGTAGAATAGTCTTTTAGCACATGAAGAGACAGGCACATTGAGAGCAAGTATACTTAGCCAATGACAATCCTGGACTAAACCCCAGTCTTCAGATTCTTCTCTTCAAAGCACCTTGTTACAGGAAGGCTGTTGGGATATGGAGCCAACAGATTTCTTATCTAAACATTGGAAGAGGTTTTGGTAAAAAAAAAAAAAAAAAAAAAAAAAAGCAAGCTTAAATTTGGTCTGAAACTCCCTTTAGCAGATGACTTAGCAGAATATAACAGGTACTCTTATTCCCCTGCCCCTGCCCGCCTCCCTACAACAGATACTCTTTTTTTTTTTTTTTTTGCTTTTTAGGGCTGAACCTGGGGCATATGGGAAGTGCCCAGGCTAGGGGTTCAATAGGAGCTACAGCTGCCAGCCTACACCATGGCCACAGCCATGCTAAGATCCAAGCGCATCTGCGACCTACACCACAGCTCAGGGCAAAGCCAGATCCTTAACCCACTGAGCGAGGCCAGGGATTGAACCCGCAACCTCACCATTCCCCGTCGGATTCATTGCTGCTGCGCCAAGATGGGAACTCCTGCAGCAGGTACTCTTAATGATAGAAGTATAAGGACTTATAAGAAGCCCAGAATTTAACATGTCCTTTTGTGACTTGATATAATCTGGAATGTCTTTAGAAAAAGAGGGTTTACAGTTCACCAGCTATGATAGAAGAAAAAAAAATTGGAGGAATATCTGACTGCATACATGGGTCTTAGAGCAGCATTAAGCTTACTGATGTCATCAGAAGAACTATTGTTACACTTGTTTTATTTTCTACCTTACCTATCTTCACCTGGAAAAGCTTTTATATTTCTTCAGAATTGTCTTCTAAGATGAGTGCTTTCCCTTGCTCCCAGCTATTTCCGTACTGGTATTTGGTTGGAGCACAACTTCTTACACATTTTCCATCTGAAATGAATCTGCTGTCACTCCCTCTGATTGTGGGTTTTGTTTCTAACCTAGTTTACAGTCATTTGTCATGTCTTTTTCTGATTCTTCTGTTATCTCATGACTTTTTTCTCCCCCAAAGGCGACAACCCTGTACCGTGTCTGAAGTTTTCCATTTTTGTTGGGTGCTTTTTATATATGCAAAAGGTAAGGAAAGAGTAATATTTATTTAAATATTAGTTTATTTAAAAATTCAGGTACTATTTTTGTCAACCTATAATGTATATCAGGAAAAGATTCTTATTGAAAAATTTCTCAAGGGTTTTAAGTATTGCCTTTTTGTAAGAGTCTTTTTTCTTTTTCTTTCTTCCGTTTTTTTTTTTTTTTTTTGGTCTTTTTAGGACCACACCCATGGGCATATGGAAATTCCCAGGCTAGGGGTTGAATCGGAGCTGCAGCTGCAGGCCTACACCACAGCCACGGCAATGCCAGATCTGAGCCTCATCTGTGACCTACATCACAGCTCAGAGCAACGCTGAATCCTTAATCCACTGAGTGAGGCCAGGGATCAAACCTACATCTTCATGGGTACTAGTCAGATTTGTCCTGAGCTACGACAGGAACTCCTCAAAAGCTTTTAGATACCGTTTATTTTCTCTTCCTTCTCACTTAACCTGCCCAAGGTCTGCATTCAGTGAAATGCATTATTATTATTATTTCCTCTCTGTATTTCTAAGTAGAAATGATTCTTAGTAATTTAAAGAAGAAAAGGAATTATGGTTACATTAGTTACATAGCTTTTTTCTTTAGAGTATGTAGAATGCCTCTGCCATTAAGATAGCCCAATAAAATACAAAGTAATAAAGTTATAGAGCTTGAAAGTGTTTTGTAAATATGAGATTCTTATTATTAGATGAACTTGCCCAATTGTTTACTTTAATGATTAAGTAACTGAGACCCAGAAACTAGCTACTGGAAACAGAGCTAGGATTTGAATCCTGCTCTCCTGGCTCTTGGTTTCATTCTGGATGTGTAGGCCCTCTGGCAGGGTTGTGTCACTCCGTTGGTGTCCAGAGTTTGATTTGTCTGATTGCAGCTGGTCTTTTCTAGCTAGTTAGGTTAGAACTTATCCCTCCTTCCCTGAGCTACATATTTGATTGAAAAGAAAAATCTTCTGTCAAAAATAAGCTCTTAGTTATTTTTATTTTCTGTCCCGAAATGGATGGAGATGAAGGTGGTGTGATCAGTGGCATGAAATTTAGAAAGACTTAAGAGCGTTTCAGCTATTTTCGTGGCGGTTGGGACACTTTCTTCTACTTGGCTTACTGCGGCTGGTATTATGTATGGTATTAATTGGGACAGTAGATTTTGGACAGGTATATCTGACTTATAGGATTTTTATCTGTTTTATGTCTTTTATGGTGTATGTATACTTGGGAGTAAGTGTTTGGTTCTATATAAATTATTTAAAAAATGTACCGTCCTCATTTGGATTTTGGTTTCATTTAATCAATTGGGGTGGCATTTTTTGGTTCTGTAGTTAACTCAGTGTTTGAGTTTCACCTTCCTGTTATTGATTCATTCTGTAATTATTTGATCTGAAGAGCTTTGTCTACTCACAGTCTAACACTATGGTCTTTATGATTCACTAGGATCTTTTCCAGTAGTTTAGTTGGTTTTATTCAGTTCTTGATTTAGTTATGTGGGGGGAGGTGTATAGAAACCTTTTTCATGACTTTGTCTGCAATAATGGGCATCCCAGATGATCTTATTCCTAATAAATAAGCTAACTTGTGCCAGTTATCTTTGCTGACTTCCTATAGCAAGTACATACCAGTGACAAGTTTGGGCTTGTTGTCATGAAGGGCCTTGTGGCCTGAAGACCGTTAGGTGCTACTTCCTGTTTTACCTGATATCCCAAGTCTTTTCATTCCTGATAAATATGTCAGTTCTGGAGGTTAAACAGATTATCTTTGTTGATTGAAAGATAAAATATCTTACAAAGTGAGATTTATTTCTAAAGTCAGGATTTGAAAGGTAAAGTATGTCATGTTGGGAGAGTCCTGGAGTTTAAACTGGATTCCTGTCTTTTGGGGCATTTCAGCTTTTTGTTAGAAGTAACTGTGCCACTGTTTTTTTCCTTCTATGGCAAGTACACCCCAGTGACAAGTTTAGGCTTGTCAGTGTGATGGGCTTTGTAGCTTGAAACCAGTAGGTACCACTTCCTGTTTTACATTTGAGGAATTGAGTCTATTTTAATATTAAGCATCTTTATAGTGAAACCAAGCAAGGTAGTTTGGTTTTATCAGTATAAGATTTAACATAATTATTTGCCTTTCTGGCAATAGAAAAATGTTTTTCTCTTTAATCCATGGAAATTGATTTGTTGAATGTTTCCATCTGTTAAAAAAAATTGTTTATCCTGATATGCTGAGGTAAGTGGTAACTTTCTTTTCAGGAAAGGAAGGAGAAAAGCCTGAAATAAAGCAGTGTGTGTGTGTGTGTGTGTGTGTGTGTGGATTTTGTATGCATTTGGGTAGGCATTTAGTGCGAAAATGTCAAGGTTTAGAAATAATTCTTCAAATGTATGTTGGCTACTTAAATTGAATTCATCTGATGTTAAGAATGTAAAATCAGTATGAAGCATGTATATGCAGTGTTTAATGAAAGGGATGTGTTTGAAAATACCAAAAAATCTAGAAATATTTCTGAATTTCTAAGAATAATGAGATTGTTTAACTACTTGTAAAAACTGTTTGTAATGTTAGAGTTAAACCAGCACTGCAGAAATAACATGTTTCTATAAGTTTAAGTTTTGGTTTATTTTTTCTTGTTACCAGGCATTAGTAATTATTCATGTGATATTAACTCTAGAGCTGAAATACCTTTAATTGTGGTCCTGTTGCATTAATTTGTATGAGCTTGTATTATGTTGAAAAGTATTTAAAATATTACTATTAGGAATCTGACAGTAATTTCTGATCTTTTTAGAGTACATACATGAAAAAAATAATCAGTTTTTCAGCTTTTCCCAAGTGTTTCTATCAGTTTACTTCTTTTAATTTTTGAAACTCTATTATTTCTTTATTAGGGTGTAGTCATTTACAATGTTGTGCCAGTTTCTGCTGTATTAGCAAAGTGACCCAGTCATACAGATATGTACATACCTTTACCTGTCTTCTTGACAGAAAAATACTTTCTTACAAAACAATTTCCTGATTGTTTGAGATAATTTATGAAGTTGTTTGTGTTTAGAATTTTCAAAAGAAAAAGCAATGATGATAAAATTTTGGTCAGCTACTGGGCATTTAATATATGCTTATTTAATGAATATTAAATGAATGGCATTTTAGTAAAGTTTTGGGTTTTATTAAATTTTTGAAATTAAACAATAAGAGTAATATTTCAAAATGTAAATTTGCGAGAACACTTTCTATAGCTCTTGAATCAGCTTTGTATACTGTAGCATAATGTTTTAATTAAAGGAAAAATTATTTTTAAAATATTATAAAGTTGATGCAAATTTAACTCTAGAATTGTTTATAATCCTGTAGGTAATTTTCCCATGATTAGTGATGATTTGGTTAACTCTTATCATCTTCTGCTGTGTGCTTTGGACTTAGTTTATGGAAATGCCCTTCAGTGTTCCAATCGTAAAGAACTGGTGAACCCTAATTTTAAAGGTAAGTTTATAAATCAGAGACTGTTGGAAAATAAAAAAAAAAGACTGTTGGACAATTCACATTTCTATGTTATGTTTATTTACTCTTGAGAGTTGCATACACAGTACAGATTTCCTAGCATCAGGGAACATAAATGCTTTTCACAGGATTCATCATTAAAGTTATTCAGAGTGCTTATAACTAGGAGTTGAGCTCTGTAAAAATATTTATGAAAAAAGCATTTGCAAATATCACAAAATTTAAAGTCTTAGATGACAACTTCAGAAGCTTCTGAGATATGTACTCAACAAGAAGAAGGAATTTAGGAACCTGGAGTAGCAAAGATGACATTAGAGCTGATGGGGTTTTTTTACATCTGGCAAGTTTCATCCCTGATACACACGGGGAGGTGAAAGCAGATTTATTGAAAGAATCTCCATTTCACATCTTTTCTACAGAAGAGGAGTAGTTATGCTTCTAAAATAAGTAAAATGAATTTTCAACTCTAAAAGATATATGGAAATGATAATTATTTTGGCATTGCATTAAAAGGCCTTAAGGTATGTAATTTCTGTGAATGACATACTGTAAGAGACCAGATTATGATTTGCAAGGCAAATATTAAAAAGTATTTTTTGAGTTAGTATATAATGCTGCTGCTATTTGAATAACACCTTGTTAGGGTTTTGAGTGATTGTCAGTTTTGGAGTGGTTACAGTTAGAATTTCAGCTTTTCTGGTTCTCAAGGTAGATTTTTTTTTTCAAGTAGACACAAGTTCTTAATGGATTTTATTTCAATTATAGGTGTACATAAATCATCACAAGTCAATTTTACAGATTTTGTATCCCAAACCCCCAGTGCATCCCCCCACCCCCAGATCGTCTTATTTGAAAAACCAAGGTTTTCCAAAGTCTGTGAGTCATTGTCTGTTCTGCAAAGAGGTTCATTGTGTCTTTTTAGTTTCCACATGTAAGTGGTAGCATTGGGTGTTGCTGTCTAATTGTCTGACTGGTTTCACTTCGCATGATAATTTCTAGGTCCATCCATGTTGCTATAAATGTTATTTCATTCCTTTTAATGGCTGAGTAACATTCCATTGTGTGTATGTACCAGATCTTCCCTATCCACTTCTCTGTCGATGGACGTTTAGGTTGTTTCCATGACCTGGCTATTGCATAGAGTGCTGCAGTGAACACTGGAGTACATGTGTCTTTTCGAGTCATGGTTTCCTCTGGATAGATGCCCAGGAGTGGGATTGCTGGATCAAATGGTAATTCTATTTTGAGTTTTCTGAGGAATCTCCATACTGTTTTCCACAGTGGCTGCACCAATTTGCATTCCCAC
>PVHT020000180.1:2557215-2622301 GCA_004024745.2 Catagonus wagneri
GTAGAGTCTGAAGTCAGGGAGCCTGATTCCTCCAGCTCCATTTTCCTTTTTCAGGATGTCTTTGGCTATTCTGGGTTTTTTGTGTTTCCAGACAAACTTTAAACTATTTTGTTCTAGTTCTTTGAAAAAGGTCCTTGGTAATTTGATAGGGATTGCATTGAATGTGTAGATTGCCTTGGGTGGTACAGTCATTTTGATATTGACTCTTCCAATCCAAGAGCATGATATGTCTTTCTACCTGTTCAAGTCATCCTTGATTTCTTTCATCAGCGCCTTATAATTTTCAGAGTACAGGTCTTTTGTCTCTTTAGGCAGGTTTATTCCTAAGTATTTAATTCTTTTTGATGTGATGGTAAACGGGATTGCTTCCTTAATTTCTCTTTCTGATCTTTCATTGTTAGTATATAGAAATGCAGTTGATTTCTGTGTGTTAATTTTGTATCCTGCAACTTTGCCAATTTCATTGATGAGCTCTAACAGTTTTCTGGTAGAATCTTTAGGATTCTCTAGGTATAGTATCATGTCATCTGCAAAAAGTGATAGTTTTACTTCTTCCTTCCCAGTTTGGATTCCTTTTATTTCTTTTACTTCTCTGATTGCTGTAGCTAGGACTTCCAGACTATGTTGAATAGTAGTGGTGAGAGTGGACATCCTTGTCTGGTTCCTGATCTCAGCGGGAATTCTTTCAGCTTTTCACCATTGAGAATGATGTGAGTTCTGGGCTTGTGATAGATGGCCTTTATGATGTTGAGGTAGGTTCCCCCTATGCCCACTTTCTGAAGGGTTTTTATCAGAAATGGGTGTTGGATTTTGTCAAAGGCTTTTTCTGCATCTGTTGAAAGGATCATATGGTTTTTATTCTTCAGTTTGTTAATGTGATGTATCACACTGACCGACTAGCGGATATTGAAGAATCCTTGCATCCCTGGGATAAATCCCACTTGATCGTGGTGCACAATCCTTTGAATGTATTGTTGGATTTGGTTGGCTAGTATTTTGTTGAGGATTTTTGCATCTATGTTCATCGGTGAGACTGGCCTGTAATTTTCTTTTTTTGTGGTATCTTTGTCTGGTTTTGGTATCAGGGTGATGTTTGCCTCATAGAATGAGTTTGGGAGTGTCCCTTCATCTGCAATTTTTTGGAAGAGTTTCAGAATTATAGGTGTTAGCTCTTCTCTAAACATTTGATGGAATTCACCTGTAAAACCATCTGGTCCTGGACTTTTGTTTGTTGGAAGTTTTTTAATCACAGTGTCAATTTCAAAACTTGTGATTGGTCTATTCATCTTTTCTATTTCATCTTGGTTTAGTCTTGGAAGATTGCACTTTTCTAAGAATTTGTCCATTTCTTCTAGGTTTTCCATTTTATTGCCATAGGGTTGCATATAGTAGTCTCTTATGATCCTTTGTATTTCTGTGATGTCTGTTGTTACTTCTCCTTTTTCATTTCTAATTTTATTGCTTTGTGTCCACTCTCTTTTTTTCTTGATAAGTCAGGCTAATGGTTTATTAATTTTGTTGATCTTTTCAAAGAACCAACTTTTGGTTTCATTGATCTTTTATATGGTTTTCTTCGTTTCTATTTCGTTGATTTCTGCTCTGATCTTTATGATTTCTTTTCTTCTACTAACTTTGGGCCTTGTCAGTTCTTCCCTCTCTAGCTGCTTTAGATGTAAAGTTAGGTTGTTTATTTGAGCTTTTTCTTGTTTCCTGAGGTAGGCTTGTATTGCTATAAACTATACTCTTAGAACTGCTTTTGCTGCATCCCAGAGATTTTGGGGTGTCGTGTCTTTGCTGTCATTTGCTTCTAGGTATTTTTTAATTTCCTCTTTGATTTCTTCAGTGATCCATTGGTTATTTAGTAGCATGTTCTTTAGAGTCCACGTATTTGTAATTTTGGCCATTTTTTTCTTGTTGTTGATTTCCAGTCATATAGCATTGTGGTCAGAGAAGTTGCTTGAAATGATTTCAA
The DNA here is from genome assembly GCA_004024745.2 of Catagonus wagneri. Taxonomy (NCBI): domain Eukaryota; kingdom Metazoa; phylum Chordata; class Mammalia; order Artiodactyla; family Tayassuidae; genus Catagonus; species Catagonus wagneri. The sequence continues at coordinate 2,559,188 of PVHT020000180.1, forward strand.
TTTTCTTAAAGTTACTGAGGCTTGATTTGTAACCCAGGATGTGATCAATCTTAGAGAATGTTCCATGTGCACTTGAGAAGAATGTGTATTCTGTTGCTTTTGGATGGAATGTCCTATAAATATCTGTTAAGTCCATCTGATCTAATGCTTCATTCAGGGCCTGTGTTTCCTTATTGATTTTCTGCCTGGATGACCTGTCCATTGCTGTAAGTGGGGTGTTAAAGTCCCCCACTATGATGGTGTTCTTGTTGATTTCTCCTTTTAAGGTTATTAGCTGTTGCCTTCCATATTGTGGTGATCCTATGTTGGGTGCATAGATATTTAAAATGGTTATATCTTCTCCTTGGATTGATCCTTTGATCATTATGTAGTGCCCTTCCTTGTCTCTTAAGATGTTCTTCATCTTAAAGTCTATTTTGTCTGATAGGAGTATTGCTACTCCGGCTTTCTTTTGATGCCCGTTTGCATGGAATATTTTCTTCCATCCTCTCACTTTCAATTTGTATGTGTCTCTAGAAGTGAAGTGGGACTCTTGAAGACAGCATATATATGGGTCTTGTTTTTGTATCCATTCAGCTAGTGTGTTTCCTTTGGTTGGGGATTCATTCCATTAACATTTAAGGTAATTATTGATATATATGCCCTTATTGCCATTATATTAACTGTTTGGGGTTTTTGTTGCTCTTTTTTTCTTCCCTTATTCTCTTGTCTCCTCTCACAAGATGGCTATCTTTAATGTTGTATTTGAGTTGATTTTTCTTATTTGTTTGTTTATTAATTGTAGATTTTTGGTTTGCAGTTACCCTGAAGTTTTGATATAGGAGTCTATAAGTTGTTGGTTTCTTAATTGCACGTGCTTCTCCATTGACCTGCATTTGTGCTCTCTTCTCATGATTTCTGATTTTGGTAGCATAATTGTGCATGTATGATTTAGTATCTTTACTGTATATATGCCTTTATTGGTGAGCCTTGTCATTTGTGGTGTTTTTGTTTCTGGTTGTGGCCTTTTTTCTTCCTTCTGCCTAGAGAAGTTCCATTAATATTTGTTGTAAAGCTGGTTTAGTGTTGCAGAACTCTCTTAGCTTTTGCTTATCTGTAAAGGTTTTGATCTCTCCTTCAAATCTGAATGAGAGTCTTGCTGGATAAAGTAATCTTGGTTGGAAGTTTTTCCCTTTTATCACATTTAGTATATCATGCCACTCCCTTCTGGCCTGCAGAGTTTCAGCTGAAAAATATGCTGATAACCTTATTGGGGTTCCCTTGTATGTCATTTGTTTCTTTTCCGTAGCTGCTTTCAGTATTTTCTCTTTGTCTTTAATTTTGGTCATTTTGATTAATACATGTCTCAGGGTGTTCCTCCTTGGGTTAATTTTATATGGTACTCATTGTGCTTCCTGGATTTGAGTGAGTGGTTCCTTTCCCATATTAGGAAAGTTTTCAGCTATAATCTCCTTGAATATTCTTTCTGTCCCCTTCTCTCTCTCTTCTCCCTCTGGCACCCCTATAATATGGATATTGGTGTGTTGAACATTATCCCAGAGTTTTCTGAGACTCTGCTCATTTCCTTTCAATCTTTTATCTCTTTTCTCTTCTGCATTAGTGATTTCCACTAATCTGTCCTCCACCTCACTGCCTCCTGTATTCTATATACTCTTCTGCCTCCTGTATTCTACTGTTGGCTGCTTGTAATGAATTTTTTATTTCAGTTCTTGTATTTTGCATCTCTTCTTGTTTAATTTTTACAGCTTGTATTTCTTAGCTCAGTGTTTCCTGTAAATTATCAATCTTTGCCTCCAGTCTATTTCCAATGCCTTGCATCATCTTCAGCATCAACAGTCTAAAGTCTCTTTCTGGGAGGCTGATAATCTCCTCATCACTGAGCTGTTTTTCTGGGCTTTTCTCTTTCTCTCTTATCTGAGTTAGAGTTTTCTGTCTTTTCATTTTTGTAGGTTTTTGGTGTGGTGACCTTTTTGCCGACAATAGAGTTGTAGCCTCTCTTAGTTCAGGTGTTTGCCTCTGCTGTGGCTAAAGTTGGTATGGAGGGGTGTAGGCTTCCAAATGGGAGGGAGTGATGCCTGCTCACTGGTAGGTGTGGTTGATTCCTCTCCCTCTGATGGGTGGGGCTTTGTCTCTGGTTGAGATTAGAGGCTGGCTGTGTGCCTGAGGGGTCTTTAGGCAGCCTGTTTACTGATGGGTGGGGCTGAGATCCCACCTGGATTAATGTTTGGCCTGGGGCTTCTCAGTGCTGATGGGAGGGACTAGATTTTCCCAGAAATGGCCACTTCCAGAGAAATGCAGGCTGCTGAATTTCCCGGAGAGCTTCACCTCCTATGCCCTTCCCCCACAACAAGGCACAGTCACCCCTGGTTTCCCAGGAGATCCTCCAGGAATTGCAGTCAGGTTCCACCCAGATTCCTCTGGAGACTGCTTTGCCCTGGGACCCAGTGCACGTGAAAGTCTGTGTGTGCCTTTCAAGAGTGGGGTCTCTGTTTCTCCCAGTCCTGTGGAGCTCCTGCACACAAGCCCCGCTGGCCTTCAATGCTAGATGCTCCGGGGGCTCTTTCTCCCTGTGCCAGATCCCCAGCCGTGGGGATTTGACATGAGGCTCAGAACTCTCAGTCCTATAGCTGAGTCTCTGTGATGCAGTTACTTTGCAGTCCGTGGGGCTTCCCACCCAGGAGGTTTGGGGTTGCTTCTATTGTGTAATCGCCCCTCCTACCTCTTGATGTGGTCTCCTCTTTCTCTTCTGGAGCAGCATATCTTTTTTGGAAGTTTACAGTCCATTTGGTTGAAGGTTGCTTAGCATTTGGTTGTAGTTTTGCTCTTTTTGGGGAGAGAAGTTGAGCTCCAGTCCTTCTATTCCGCCATCTTAATCCAGTCTCCTCAAGGTAGATGTTTAATATTAGTAGAATTTGCTACTTTAGTTACTCTTGGTTTCGTACATTTTTTTTTTTTTTGGCTGCACCCATGGCATGCAAAAGTTTCCATGCCATAGTAGTGATGACACCAGATTCTTAACCTGCTGAGCCACCAAGGAACTCCCTGGTTTGGTAAATTTAATGTTCTCCATATTCTGTCCTTTTATTTTCTTCCTAACTCCCTTTTTATATTTCTGTATAGCTGCTTCCTTTCATTTTTTTCCCCTCTTCTTTTATTTATTTATTATTTATTTTTTCCCCTTGCATTGAGTCTAGGGCAGGAATGCCTATAAATTAATAAATACATCTAATATATAATTAATATAATTAAATCAAAGTATATAAAGAGTACTTTGAACAGTAATTTTTTTCAGTGTTTTTTTTTTTATTTGAATGTAAGACTTATTTGCAGAATTTTATTTTTGTGTTTTTTAGATCTTAGGACAATATACTAAATTCATTTTTAACTGTTTCCAGGTAGATAATTAAATAACTGGAATCTTTAAAGCAGTGGTATGTTTTTGCCTCTGATATTTTTGGTATATATATGTGTGTGTGTGTGTGTGTGTGTGTGTAGCAAATATATATGTAGTTTTTTCTCTTTTTATGGCAGTACCTGTGGAGTATGGAAATTGCTAGGCTAGGGGTGGAATCAGAGCTGCAGCTGAGGCTTATGCCACAGCTCCAGCAACACTGGATCTAAGCCACATCTGCAAACCACACCATAACCTGTGGCAACGTCAGATCCTTAAATCACTGAGCAAGGCCAGAGATCATATCCTCATCCTCAGAGACAGCAGTGGGTTCTTAACCCTTTGAACCACAGTGGGAACTCCTTGAAGTATATTTAAATTGAGTCAAATTAGGTCCTCATACACTATTTCTTATACACTCATATGCTAACTCATATGTTGATTAGACTATCATTTATATTTTAGTTTATTACAGTTTGGTTTATTGAATGCTATATCTCTGTTCTGTGATTCCATCATAGGCCTATCTGAAGACTTTCATGCTAAGGATTTTAAACCTTCCTCCGACCCACCTTGTGTTATTGAGAAACTCTGTTCCTTTCACGATGGCCTCGTTTTGGAAGCAAAGGGAATAAAGGAACATTTCTGGAAACCCTATATTAGGAAACTTTTTGAAAAAAAGGTTTGTAAGTAGTGAAAAAGTAATTTGAAAATATTTTCTTGGCAAAGATTTTATTTAACATGATGTCTTAAGTATCTTTTCTTTTGTCATAGCTCCTTAAGGGAAAAGAAGAAAATCTTACTGGTTTTTTAGAACCTGGGAATTTTGGAGAGAGTTTGTGAGTACTTCTGTTATAAAAGTGTTTTAATATTGTAAATTATGTACTTAGGAAACCTCAGAGTTTCATGTTTTTATTGTCTGTATGCTGGAAATGTAGAATCTCTTCTGTGGGACAACATAGGGATGCAGTAAAAACTCCTATCAGCTATTACTCTAAGCACATATTTTTTTAACTTATTGAAAATTGTATGGATGTTCTCTAAAGCTTTAGTGGTTAAGCTTTTGGATCATAATTTTTGAAATAAAGACTTTTTTTGGAACTCTGTGAGTGAAGAATGATGATGTAGGTCAAAGGTGCCTGGAGCAGCTAGTAAAGATAATTCAGCTTCTCACCAGGAGCTGTACCTACCAGGCGGCTTGGTACAGGGTACTACCCTGAAATACTGTCACCAAAATATACTTACCATGCAATGGATAAACATAGTAGAGCAAGCTGGCACGTTATATTCCTCAGGTTTGATAATTAATAGTGATTCCAGTAAAATTTAACTTTCACAAAATTATTAGAATTTTCAGTAAATAAAAAATGAAACAACTAAGCACCCCAGAACAACTGAAATGGCAGTTCTTTGAGTGTACATTTTGCCTATTTCTTTTCCTATAGCAAAGCCATCAATAAAGCCTATGAGGAGTATGTTTTATCTGTTGGAAATTTAGATGAACGGATTTTTCTTGGAGAAGATGCTGAAGAGGAAATTGGGACTCTTTCAAGATGTCTGAATACTGGTTCAGGAACAGAGACTGCTGAAAGGGTGCAGATGAAAAACATCTTGCAGCAGCATTTTGACAAGGTGAGCTGAGCCATGCTAGAGAGTAGAACTACGGGAGCAGACATGTCGGAGAGTCTATCTCTTTATTTACTGTTTTAATTTTTGTTGACATCAGCTTTCAAAATTTTTGGTTAGGTCTGAGAGAAAGATTTAATATAAATATAAACGAATGTATCATGCTGATAATTGTTGGTTTTCAAAAGATGGGCCAGTAATATATAGCATTTAATATACAGTCTAAACATAGTAGACTTTTAGAAAATGTTGATTGACCTGGATTGGTACCTTCATCTAAGAGACTAGTGAAACTCGGAATCTGTAGTCTTTAAGGAAATTCTGTTAAACTGAGTTTCAGGATCATGTGTTAGTTACTTCATGCAGACACTTAAATGGTGGAGACTAAATTTCCCTTTTGTTGTGTGGTGTTCACAGAAAATAAGCAACTTCTGACAGGTCTTCTAGAGGCATTGTGGCTAATTCCAGGGGAAAGCTCACCTGCAAGATCAGACTTAAGACTGGTTTGCTTTTTCATTTAGCAAATATTCTCAAGGTATTCTATGTGCCAGGTTGTGTCCTGGACACTGGGGCTTCCTCAGTGTACAAAACAGCTATGAAAATCCTGTTTAATATTCTAACATGGGGAGATGGACAGTAACCACACTAGTAAATACGTAGTATATCTGATGATGACATATGAAGAAAAATAAAATAGAGTAGTAGAAGACATACTGGGGAGAAGGGAGAATGGGTGGGCCTTGGGCTGCTGGGAGTAGGTAGGGTGGTTGGGAAAGGCGTCTCGGAGGAGGTAGTATTAACTGAGACCTGAAAGGAGTGGGGACGCAAATTACATGAATAGCTGGGAAATGTATATGAAGCCAAGACAACAGCAAGTGCAAAGCCACGAGGTGGGAACATGATCGGCTTTTTGGAGGAACAGTGAGAACACTAGTGTAGTAGGAATTGAGGGAGGGAAATAGTGATTAAGAAGTGGGGAGCGGGGGTAGGATGGGGAAGCAAGGACAGGAAGACCATACAGGCTTTGGAAGACAGCGTAAAGATTTTTGCTTTTCAGAGTCCCCGTTACGGCTCAGCAAGTTAAGAACCTGATGCAGGGTCTGTGAGGATACAGATTTGATCCCAGGCCTCGCTTAGTGGGTTAAGGATCCAGCATTGCTGTGAGCTGCAGCACGGATCACAGATGTGGCTCAGATCCTTTGTTTCTGTGGTTGGTCTCAGGTACAGCTCTGATTCAACATCTGGCCTGGGAATTTCCATATGCCATAGGTGTGGCCTTAAAAAGAAGAAAAGAAAAAGATTTTTGCTTTCAGCCTGATTAAGATTAAAGCCATTAGGAAAGTATTATAGAGAACAGTGACTGATATACTCTGATTTCATTTTTAAAGGTCTTATAGGGAGGTGGTGTGGTGGCAGGGGTGGAAATAAGGAATTAAGAGGCTATTTCAGTCATGCTAGTAATAGTTTATGGTGGCTTGGATCAGAGAAATGGTTATATTTGGGCTATATTTTGGGGATGGCATCCACAGGATTTACTGATGACTTGGATTTAGGGTATGAAAGAAAGAAAACAGCAATGACTCCAGTTGGGTAAGTGGTATAAAAGCTAAAGTCCTTACAAATGCCTATGAGGTCTTCCGTGATCTAGCCCTGCTCCCTCTCTGAATTCATCTCCTACCACTTTCCTCCTCACCCATTACACTCATGCCACATTAACCTCCTTTTCATTCTTCACATATGCCAAGCACACTCCCAACTCAAAGCCTCTGCCCTTGCTGTTTCCTCCGTTTAGAGCATGTTTCTTCAAGATACTCATGTGATTTATTTCCTCACTTCATCAGGTCTCTGATAACCTGACTACTGTATAAAATAACAACCACCAACATCCTCCCCTACCCTCAGGACTTCCTTTCCCCCTTACTCTGCGATTAGTGTTCCCATCATTGTTTATGACTGTCTGATGGTAGGTAGAAAAAAGGAATTGTTTGTCTGAAAATAGAGATAGATAGGAAAGGAGAGAGGAAGGAAGGATAGATAGATTGCTTATTATCTGTTTCTTTGCATTAGAATATAAGCTTCATGAGGTCTGTGACCAGTGTTGTATTCAGTGCTTCGCACATAGTAGACAGTCCATAAATATTTACTGTTGACATTTATTGAGGGGAAGGAACAAGTCTAGGGGGAAAAATCAAGTTGGCATATGAGCATGTTAAGTGTGAGATGTCTTATAGACGTTCTTGTAGAGAAGTTGAGTAGGCAGTTTAGATACAAGCCTGGAGTTCACAGTATAGGTAAGGGCTGTGTGTATGTATTATGGATTCATTATGAAACAGATGGCTTTTAAAGCCAGGGAATGAAGAGAGGTTACCTTGTACTATGAGTTGATAAAGAATGAAAGAAGTCTAAGGAGTTAAAGAAATACTCTTCTTGATCAGAGTGCACAGGAAGCTTTAAGTTAAGCACTTAAACAGGGCTCAAAGAAGCCCATGCCAACCTTGACTGTGGGCAGGAAGTTGTTTGTGGTCATCATACCTCATTTCCTCTGTGGAAGCACTGCTATCTGTGGGCAGTATGGTGAGATGCTGTGGGCTGCTTTTGCTTCTTCTCCCAGCAAGGTACCAGATCATGTACAGGGAAGAAGGTGGCTGCAAGAAAACCTGTCAAGTACAGGAAGAAATCTTCTGAATATAGTTAATCTACCTAGATCCTCTCATTGACCTAAAAAAAAAATTATAGAATTAATTTCTTTGAAACAAAGTGAAAACCTTGGCTCTGCTCTTGTGTAAGTCACAGAGAAAGCATTATAGATTTATTTGTGTTTGGTGAATTTCTTGTTTTTCTGTATCTCGTGAAACTTAATATTGTTGCCAGGTGAAAATTTACAACTATCTCTAGAATAAACACATTTAACACATGGAGAAATACAGTTTATTATAAATATTAAAAACACTCTTAGTTTATCGTAGCCTTTCAGAGTTTGTTGAAGAAATTAGAAAGGATGTTTTATTAGCCTATGTATACATGCTTAAACTTTTTGATGTGAAATTACATCTTTTTCATATTTGTGTTCAAGAATTTGACTTATTTCTCTGAAGATCTGTCTCCTTTTGGGGGAAAACTGTGATAGATTCTAGTAACTAAAGGTAAAGGAAGGACAAGAAGACTGAAGAAGCTGCTCTGCATCAGGTTGTATTCTGCATCTAGGAGTGTTTGCTCTATGCACTCTCTGAAGCAAATGTGATTATTTAGATGGGCTTTTGTTAAATCCTGGATTTCATTTGGCCAGATTTAATTCACAGCTTTCTTTTGACATTGAGTAATTACAGAAGTAGCAGTAGATAAGAGTTGTGAAATTCTCTTTCTCAGACGTAGCCTTAATATTTTAATGCTTATTTTTGTCTTTCAAGCTTAAGTTTTGACAGAGGAATAATAGGGAACCATGCCTTATCTTAAACATTTAACTTCTAAGAGACAAACTTCTTAGTTGGCTAAAGTACAGATTGTTCTTTCACACTACTTCACATGGATAGTGGTGACTCTTGGTGGTATTATGTTTAAATTCCAAGAATGGTGACATTTGAATCACTAATATTTATTGATAATGTAAAGATAGAGTCTGATTGGCTTGAGTTTCCATTTGTGAGGTGATCAAAAGTCTTTCTGACCTGAAATAATGTTCTTTTCCCCTCCACTTTAGTCTAAAGCACTTAGAATCTCCACACCACTTACTGGTGTGAGGTACATTAAGGATAACAGCCCTTGTGTGACTCCAGTTTCTACAGCTACACATAGCTTGAGTCGTCTTCACACCATGCTCACAGGCCTCAGGAATGCACCAAGTGAGAAATTGGAACAGATTCTAAGGTTAGTTTGAACCCTTCTTGCCTTGTAAGATTTGGTTGTTGACTATTTTCAATTTTAATTTTTTACCATTAGTGTTTAATTCTCACCAATTAATAATTTTCTGTCAGTTGAATGTTTCATTCTGTTTTTAGTCTTTAGGACATAGCAATATAAAATGTGTGAGTAGAAAAATGATCCTTTTTCTCAGTATCTTACTCTGTTTGGGCTGCTATAACAGAATATGGTAGACTGAGTGGCTTATAAACAACAGAAATTAATTTCTCACAGTTCTAGAGGCTGGAAGTCCAAGATCAAGATGCTGACAGATTCAGTGTCTAATGAGGATTGCTATCTGGTTCAGAGACAGTGTCTTTTTGCTGTGCCCTGAAATAGCAGAAGGAGGCAAGGGTGCTCTCTCTAGGGTCTTTTTAATAAGGGCTCTAATTCCATTCATGAAGACTTACACTCTCATAACCCAGTCATCTCCCGAATACCCCATCTCCATACAGCATCACATTGGAGATCAGGTTTTAACATGAACTTGGGACACGGATCAAGGACGGGGATAACACAGACATTTAGTCCACAGCTCTCAGATTTGTTTAATATAGCACAAGAGAGTACCTAATATCACTAGACACTGTAGAATAAAGCACCAAACTATTACCAACTACTCTGTTTTAATATTTCAAGGAATGGGGTGTGTGGGGAGACTACTAAAGATGGGCATTGTCAACAGATTTCAGGGAGAGGACTGGACCTGAGCAAATTTCTGAAGGGTGGGACAGATTTGTGGTTAGCCAGTTAGATTGATAATCACTGTAAAACTTCTGTAACATCTATAATCTCTATAAAATACTCTTAACCTGAAAAGGAAGTTAACTGCCCTTAGTTCCTTTGATCTGAGACTGGTAGGAATATCAGTGAACTTTAATGAAAAACACAGTAGACTGAATTTCATTACCTGTGCATAATTTTTGACAAATTTACCAGACAAAATTACCTCCAAGACTGCTCCTGTTCCTAAAAGTTTTTGATTTAATGACAGACCCTATAGGAACCCATTTTATTTTGGGTGGTATAGTGCAAGAAAGCCCTTTATATACAAACAGTAATTTACCACTCATAGTTAGACTCATTAAATACCAAGGCTAATTCTCCTTTACATTTTCATGAAGTCTATTTTATTCATAGACTTGATTATGACTGATAGCCAACACATTTCTGTATGGCTTCTTCCTAAGTTATATTTCTCAGGTGGGCCTTGTTTACTGAGAATTCGGAAGCATTTTATAAATACTATTTAGAGGCTTGTCTTAACCTCTTTGTCTTCTAGATCACTTTACAGTCTCTAGGAGTAGCAGCTTCTTTAATCTTAAATACCATTACTGGGGTTAAATATAACCATTAGATACTAGACAAAACCAAAGGGACCTGTTTTGTAACATGCATGTGTGTTCTTAAGTAAAATTTTGCTTGCATATGGTGTTGAGTAGCCATCTCTAACAGGTTTATAAGTGATTTTCATTTTCTTGAAAATTTTCTAAACTTCTCCATTCTTAGAATGAATATGTATGTTTATGATGAAGATAAAAATATAGTGTTCCAGGAGTTCCCGTCCTGGCTCAGTGGTTAACGAATCCGACTAGGAACCATGAGGTTGCGGGTTCGATCCCTGGCCTTGCTCAGTGGGTTAAGGATCCAGCATTGCCGTGAGCTGTGGTGTAGGTTGCAGACACGGCTTGGATCCCGCGTTGCTGTGGCTGTGGTGAAGGCCGGCAGCTATAGCTCCTGTTAGACCGCTAGCCTGGGAACCTCCATATGCCGCTGGTGCAGCCCTAGATAAGGCAAAAAGACAAAAACAAACGAACAACAACAACAACAACAAAAATATATATATAGTGTTACAAAAGCCCACATGGTGGTCATTTGTATTACGCTTCTGCTTTGAAAATATATTGCCTTTCCAGGAGTTCCCTTAGTGGTTCAGTGGTTAACAAACCTGACTAGGATCCATGAGGATACAGGTTCGATCCCTGGCCTCGCTCAGTGGGTTAAGGATCCAGTGTTGCTGTGAGTTGTGGTGTAGGTCGCAGACATGGCTCGGATCCTGTGCTGCTGTGGTTGTGGTGTAGGCCAGTGGCTATAGCTCTGATTCTGACCCCTAGCCTGGGAATTTCCATATGCTGCAGGTGCAGCTCCCCCCCCAAAAAAATAAAAAAAGACATGGCCTTTCTAGTACAAAACAAAACAAAAAATCAACGAAATAAACTTCATTTCAGAGGAAAAAATGTAGAATTCCAGTAATGATTTATGTGGGTTTGTTGTATAGATCATATACCCCTTCATTCTATTTTTTTCCAGGAGTTCTTAGTAAGAGTTGTACTGCTCTCTGGGGAAACAGTTGAGGGCAGTTTTGCTTGTCATAAGTGATTGCAGTTCTGTTGGGTAGGTGGGGGTCAGTCAACGAACAAAAAATGGGCATCAGTCAAAGTTGCTAAACTTTGCTGTAGTAAAAGGTACATACAGCTCCATGCATAAATATTTTTTTCATTCAAATGATAATACTAATGACTTTGATAAGAAAGTATGGGATCTTTCTGGATTAATTGGGAATTGTATAGTTTCTGTTCAAAGTATTTTATAGATTACTGAAATCACAGAGTTGTAAACATTTATCACTTTGTGACTTGGCAAGACCTTTAAATCAGATAACTTCTTCATATTTTTTAGGACATGTTCCAGAGATCCAACCCAGGCTATTGCCAACAGATTGAAAGAAATGTATGAAATATATTCTCAGCATTCCCAGCCAGATGAGGAGTTTAGTAATTGTGCTAAAGGTAAGGCTTAATATTGTCTATACCGTTCTCATCTTGGAAATCTTAACTACATGAATCCCTTCTTGGAAGCTGAGTCAGAAATATGAAGAAAAGATTTGTGACTTTAGACTGAGTGCTAGAATTTGGATGTCCAGCTTTTCTGTCAACCAAGGGATTTCTAGACCATTCTCAGTAAGAGAAATTTTAGACTGATAATCTTCATTATGTTGGACTTTTGGCACTTTTTTTTTGGCAAAATCTTTAGTTTTTATTTGTAGGCTTGATATTAAGTGTTGAACTGTAGGAATTCTTCAAAATATTAAGAACAAGGACAGAAGGTATAGCGTTACATGCCCAGACCCAGTTCTTGGAGTTTGATGTCATGAAGTACAAGTGCCAAATAGGAGTGGAACAGTAAACCAGTTATCTACCTGTTAGCATTAGAGCTGCTCTGTTCAAAAAAAAAAAAAGTGTGAAATTATTATTATTATTATTATTATTATTATTTGTCTTTCTAGGGCTGCACCCGTGACATATGGAATTTTCCAGTCTAGGGGTTGAATAGGAGCTGTAGCTGCTGACCTACATCACCGCCACAGCAACACAGGATCCTAGCTGTGTCTGTAACTCACAGCACCACCGGATCCTTAACCTGCTGAGTGAGGCCAGGCATCGAACCCTCGTCCTCATAGATACTAGCCAGGTTCGTTACCACTGAACCACCATGGGAACTCCAGAATGCTATCATTTTTATGTGCAAATTTCATTTCACAGTTTTAGTAAAATTTCAGTGTTAGCATTGAAGAAAAAATTAAGGAATCTTAGAGATGATTGGAAAAGCATCTATAGAACTGCATTTATATGAAGTGTTGGGTTGGTTTTTAAATTTTCTGTGAGTAGGAGCTGGAATGGACCCTTGTTTTCCATAATACATATTTATTTTCTTTGCATATGATTTTTGTGTTTTTTATTATTTATGCAGAAGTTGCCAGCAAACATTTTCGTTTTGCAGAGATGCTTTACTATAAAGTATTAGAATCTGTTATTGAGCAGGAACAAAAAAGACTGGGAGACATGGATTTATCCGTGAGTAAATAACCCATGTATTGAATTCAGCACAATAAAACATAGTTTCCTTTCAGCCCCACCTACCAAAAAAAAACAGCATTATTGAAAAATGGCTTTGAGGAAATAAGATTGGAAGGAAGGAAGGAAAGGAAAGATTGAAGGAAACTTGTATTTTGTGTCCTCTTACCTCCAGCACTTAACCTTGATTGAGGTTTTTAAATAACACAGGGTTTTAATTTAAGCCTTATAGAGAATAAATTGAGTAATAACTATATAGAGCTTTAATATAAATATTCAACAATTAATCTTTGACTAAGATAATTATTTTCCTTGGATTATTACAGTGATGTTTCTTTTTTGTTGTTGTTGTTGTTGTTGCTTTTTAGGGCCACATCTGTGGCATATGGAAGTTCCCAGGCTAGGGGATGAATGGGAGCTATAGCTGCCAGCCTACGCCACAGCCACAGCAAAGCCAGATCGGAGCCACGTCTGCAACCCACGCCACAGCTTATGGCAATGCCGAATCCTCAACCCACTGAGGGAGGCCAGGGATCAAACCCACATCCTCATGGATACTAGCCAGATTCCTAACCCACTGCACTGCAACAGAAACTCCCGGTGGTATTTACTTTTAATGGGCATCAATACAAGTAATTTTTAAAAAATTAATTTTAAAATGATATTTTAGATAAGACTGTAAAATTGACTAATAAGTATTCTAATTCCTCATAACTACTTATACTTCTTTTATTCTATGTAAAAATATGACTGTGTATACATGGAGTGTTACTCAGCCGTTAAAAAAAGAATGAGGAGTTCCCGTTGTGGCTCAGTGGTTAACGAATCCGACTAGGAACCATGAGGTTGTGCTCAGTGGGTTGAGGATCTGGCGTTGCCCTGAGCTGTGGTGTAGGTTGCAGATGCGGCTAGGATCCTGCGTTGCTGTGGCTGTGGCTTAGGCCTTTGGCTACAGCTCTGATTAGACTCCTAGCCTGGGAACCTCCTATGCCGTGGGTGTGGCCCTAGAAAAGGCAATAAATAAATAAATAAATAATAAAATTTTGCCATTTGCAGCAACATGGATGGACTTAGAGAATAGTACGCTTAGTAAAATAAAACAGAGAAAGACAAATACTGTATATTATTTACATATGGTATCTAAAAAATATGCAAAATAGAAATAGATTGACATATATAGAAAATAAGCTTGGGGTTACCAAAGAAGAAGCAAAGTGGGACAAATTAGGAGTCTCAGATTAACAGGCTAATTTCTATGTATAAAATAGATAAGCAACAAGGATATATTATATAGCATAGTGAATTATAGGCATAATCGTGCAGTAACTTATGTTTGGAGTATAACCCACAAAAATACTGAATCACTAGTTGGATACCTGAAACTAGTATAATTTTATAAATCAACTACACTCAAAAATAATATATGTCTGTATATGGTTGTAGGAATGTAAAAGGCTATTTTAGGACAAATTTTATTTTGAAACATATACAGAAAGGTATAGATATATAACTACTTTTAAAGGTTAATAATTTTGTTTTTTTTATAGGGCATTCTGGAACAAGATGCATTCCACAGATCGCTCTTGGCCTGCTGCCTGGAGGTTGTCACTTTTTCTTATAAGCCTCCTGGGAATTTTCCATTTATTACTGAACTATTTGATGTACCACTTTATCATTTTTACAAGGTATTATTAAAAACCTGATACTGATGAGGAAATTGTAGATGAGATCAACTTCCAGTTTTAGCCATCTAACTCATTTTAATGTATATTTTTTCTATTTTTAATTAAATATTTAATAATTTCCACTCTAAATAAGGAGCAGAGAAGAAATAGAGGAGTCTTAAGGAGTTCCTGCTGTGGTGCAGTGGGATTGGTGGCGTCTTTGGAGCACTGGGATGTGGATTTGATCCCTAGCCTGGCACAGTGGGTTAAGGATCTGGGGTTGCCACCGTTGCAGCTTAGGTCACAACTGCGGCTCACATCTGATCCCTAGAGCGGGAACTCCATATGCTGCTGCAGGGTGACCAAAAAAAGAAAAAAAAAATAGAAGAGTCTTAAGAACTACATGTATTCTTTCACTGTAGTATATAGACCTATTTTGTGTAAAGCTTTCACGTGACTCCTCTTTTTATCTGATAAAGGCTTTTAAAATACTTTTATGAGCTACGACGATTTTAGAAAGTAGCCAGCATATCACGAATCATGACAGCAGCCTTCTTTTATTTTACGGAAATCAAATGAAAGTGTCTTTCAAAAAAATAAAGCTTTGTTTTTACACGTTATATAGAGACACAGTTACAGCATTGATTTGGTAATTGTTTCCTTCTTGATAATTGATTTAGTATATGAATTTAACTTTCATACAGTAGTCAAAACTAATTTTTATAATGACAGAGTTTTTAAATATGAAGTTTTGAGTAATGTTTTTCTTTTTTTTAAGGCCACACCTGTGGCGTATGGAACTTCTCAGGCTAGGAGTTGAATTGGAGCTGCAGCTGCCAGCCTGTGCCACAGCCACAGCAATGCCAGATCCTAGTTGCATCTATGACCTCCACCAGAGCTTACAGCAACACTAGATCCTTATTCCACTGAACAAGACCAAGGATCAAAATCTCATCCTCACGGACACTATGTCCAGTTCTTAAGCCACTGAGCCACAATGGAAACTTCTTGAGTAGTATTTTTCAATCTCTATAGATAAGGCATGTTTTTTAATTTGAAGATTTTTGAGATGTAGCAGTACACAAAAGATGTCACATAATTCATACATGTAGTTTGTTTATGTATTTATTTATTTATTTAGGGCCATGCCTGCAGCATGTGGAAATTCCCAAGCTAGGGGTCAGACCAGAGCTGCAGCTGCTGGCCTACACCACAGCCATAGCAACACGGAATCCAAGCTGCATCTGAGACCTACACCACAGCCCACAGCAATGCTGGATCCTTAACCCACTGAGCTGGGCCAGGGATCAAACCTGTATCCTCATGGATACTATTCGGGTTTGTTACCACTGAGCCACAACAGGAACTCTATACACACAGTTTATTTATAATGACAGTTGAAAGGAAGAGCAGCTGTTTCAAAAAAATACTAGTCTTTAAACTCTTGTAATTTTTGATAAATTGACTTTGTTGTTTCTGTAACTATGTAATAGATTTAAGTTTCCCCATTTTGCTTTTGCCCTTAAAACAGTTTTTTTCTTTAAAAAATTATTACTAAACCACGGTTTTAAAAAATTTTAGGTGATAGAAGTATTCATCAGAGCAGTATTCATCAAAGATGGCCTTTGTAGAGAGGTGGTAAAACACCTTAATCAGATTGAAGAACAGATCTTGGATCATTTGGCATGGAAACCAGAGTCTCCACTCTGGGACAGAATCAGAGACAATGAAAACAGAGTTCCTTCATGTGAAGAGGTTTGTGAAAAGATCTTAACATCTTTCTGTGACAAAAGTACATTAACATCTAGTCTATTCAAAATTCTCTTTCACTGACCACAATTAAACTTAGGGTCTTCCTCATGTGTATCAAAGGGTTAACAGCTCAGTCTATTATGGTGAAATTGCCCCTACATCTAAGAGGAAACAAGAGTCAAAAATAATTTGTGACAGCCCCAAGATTTCAGTGACAGAGTAAGAATTCAGTATCCTGTCTTGATTTCCTAATCAAGTTTCTATACCTTAGAATGGTTGATTGTCTAATCTTCCAAATCAATTATGAAGGTCAATTTATATTTAGTATCCAGTTATTAGGTTTGAATATTTTAAGCCTGCCAAAATTTTTTATAATTTCAGTATGAAGGTGGAAAAAATAGGTATTTAGGCGAAGTAACTAAAGCCAAGATAGTTTCCTTTTCCTTAGATTATTATTATATTTCTAATTAAGATGCTTTTTTGAATAATGGCAATTTGTGTAAATATCTCTTTGTAGGTCATGCCACCTCAGAACCTGGAAAGAGCAGATGAAATTTGTATTACTGGCTCCCCTTTGACTCCCAGAAGAGTGAGTGAAGTTCGTGCTGATACTGGAGGACTTGGAAGAAGTAAGTTTAAAATGCTAGGGGAACTGTTTTGGGGCCTAGCATCTGGAGATTTAAATTCCATCTAAAATTACAAATGGGAGTTCCTTCTGTGGCTCAGTGGTTAACGAATCCGACTAAGAAACATGAGGTTGCGGGTTCGATCCCTGGCCTTGCTCAGTGGGTTAAGGATCTGGCGTTGCCAGGAGCTGTGGTGTAGGTTGCAGACGCGGCTCGGATCCCGCGTTGCTGAGGCTGTGGCGAAGGCCGGCAGCTATAGCTCCTGTTAGACCCCTAGCATGGGAACCTTCATATGCCGCGAGTGCGGCTCTACATAAAGGCAAAAAGACAAAAAAATAAAATAAAATAAAATTACAAATGAAGTTTGTATATATATAAGGAAGTATTCTGTGCCGTTATAGTGTCACATGGATCACTTAAAAATAATGCTTTTGAAGAATATTAAAGAACATAGGAAAATGTAGGATAAGGCAGGTGTCTCTTAAAATAGAATGCTATATATTAGTACAGTTCCTTTTTTTTTTTTTTCGGTCTTTTTGTCTTTTTTAGGGCTGTACCTGCGGCATATGGAGGTTCCCAGGTTAGAGGTCAAATCGGAGCTGTAGCTGCTGGCCTACGCCACAGCCACAGCAACACGGGATCCGAGCCACATTTGCGACCTGCACCACAGCTCACAGCAACGCCGGATCCTTAACCCGCTGAGTGAGGCCAGGGATTGAATCTGCAGTCTCATGGTTCCCAGTCAGATTTGTTTCTGCTGTGCCATGACAGGAACTCCTGGTTCCATTTTTAAGTGTATTTTTTATCTATAAGCATACAAGAGGGCTGAAATGGAAAAACCAAACTGGTAAGAGTGATTATTGTTGTGAATTCCTTGGTGGCGTAGTGGTTAAGGATCCGGCATTGTCACTACTGTGGCTCAGGTTCAGTCCCTGACCTGGAAACTTCCACATGCTGCGCATGTAGCCTTAAAAAAGTATTATTGTTGGGAATAGAAATCCAAGTGATCTCTGTAAATTTTTTTTAAGAGAATATGTATCACTTTTATTTTTGTAATTTTTTTGGCCATGCCTGCAGCATATGGAAGTTCCCAGGCCAGGGATCAAACCCATGCCACAGCAGTGATCTGAGCCACAGCAGTGACAATGCCAGATCCTTAACCCATTAGGCTGCCGGGAAACTCCAGAATATGTATTTTATTTTTTTGGTGTTACTTTTAAAATCAGAAGAAACAGGAAAGCTTTTTAAAGATGGAATGTATGACCTAACTAGATGAGCCCAGTGAGTTTAGAGGACTGAATGGCCTGGCTCAGGAACTCCATTAGTTGATCTAGAAACAAAAGTATCCTTCCTTCTAATGGCATCCAAGGATTTAGAACTCTCTGGATTTAAAGAAATGCATTTTTGGGGTTTCTCTTTTTAGGGCCGCACCCGAGGCATATGGAAGTTCCCAGGCTAAGGGTTGAATCCGAGCTACAGCTGCCGACCTGCACTACAGTCACAGCAATGTGGAATCTGAGCCACATCTGTGACCTACACCACAGCTCATGGCAACACCAGATCCTTAACCCACTGAGCAATGGCAGGGATCGAACCTGCATCCTCATGGGTACTAGTCAGATTCTTTACCGCTAAGCCACGACAGGAACTCCCAGAATTACTTTTTAAAAGGTATTGTTAAGTATGTGAACTTAAACCTTGTACCTGGCAGATGTTATAAAGAGCTGCCTAAAATGTACCCCAATGAATAGCAAAACTTCCCTTTTCTGTACTTCAGGGCCAGTAATGCTGTTATATTAACCAGGTTAGCACAGCTCAACTGACAAGAATCAAAGCTTTGCTGTGACTGTAGTGCAGGTCGGCAGCTGTAGCTCGGATTCAACCCTTAGCCTGGGAACTTCCATATGCCTCGGGTGCGGCCCTAAAAAGAGAAACCCCAAAAATGCATTTCTTTAAATCCAGAGAGTTCTAAATCCTTGGATGCCATTAGAAGGAAGGATACTTTTGTTTCTAGATCAACTAATGGAGTTCCTGAGCCAGGCAGCAGATCCATGCCACAGTTGGAACCTATGTGGCAGCTGCAGCACCACCAGATCCTTTAACCCACTGTGCTGCTCCAGGGATTGAACCTGCGTTCTGACGCTGCAGAGACACTGCCCATCCCGTGCACCATAGCAACAACTCCCAGATTAACTTTTTAATGTAATTGATAAGCATTGGCTATAGAGAAAGATCAGTTTTAAAATTGGGAATCACTCTATGTCAGTGCATACTCAGTGAATATGAAAACTTACTCATTATTGAAAGAGGAGGCATAGTGGCTTAATGGCTTAAGGGCTTTTCTGCTTTTTATCCACTCAGACCCACAGATCTGATAGCTGGTCTTCCACAGCCCTATTTCTGTAGAGTTTTTCCTTCCCTAATCTATGGATTAGGACTTGACTTTAAACTTCATTTTTTTGTACTTACCACATCTCCATTTTGATGCGTTCTTTTAATATTTTGTGATATAATATCATAATGTATTCTAACTCTGCAGCTTTGTTTCAAATATAAATCTGGTAAATTTATTTGCTTTTGTATCATCAGGAAATTCAAATGTTAGGCCACAGACTGTCAGAACTATTCCTATCAATCCTCTTATGACTTCCTTACATATTTTAATATTTAAAACCCACTGATGTACAGTTTTTACAGCTAGACATGGAAGAGGGAAAGGAATGCTTCTTAAAAATTTAACATTGGTGTGAATGTACTGTGGTGTTAAGTACAATAGACCAAGTTATAATGGTTAGCAGAATTTCTGTTTGGAATGTTGAAAAACTTGTAGAAATAAATGGTGGAGATTGTATAACATTAGGAATCTAATGCCCCTCAATCGTACCCTTAAAAAGGGTAAAATGCTGCTAAACTGTATGTTATATATATATATATATATATATATATATATATATATATATACACATTTTACTTAAATTTAAAAAATCTAACAGTAGGGAGTTCCTGTTGTGGCTCAGTGGTAACAAACCCGGCTAAGATCCATGAGGATGCAGTTTCAATCCCTGGCCTCGCTCAGTGGGGTTAAGGATCCAGTAGTATAGGTCACAGATGTGGCTCAAGATCCTGTGTCGCTGTGGCTGTGACACAGGCTGGCAGCTGTAGCTGCAGCTCCAATTCGACCCCTACCCTGGCAGCTTCCATATGCCATGGGTGTAGCGCTAAAAAGCAACAACAAAAAAATAAAACAACTAATAGTATAATATACCCCAATATGTGATTCATCTCAATAAAGTTGTTTTAAAGGTTGTTTAAAAATTTTTTAATTGAATCTAAAACATTTGTCCATTTTCACTGAAGAACATTATTGAATTTTAGTAATTTTCTATATATAAATAGTGACAAAGATGAAAATGCATAAAACAGGATAAGTGCTTCCAGATGATACTTTAGTAATATCAAGTTCATCAGGTCTTCTTATCAAGTAGTGGCTTTACAGTGAAATCATGTCTTACGTGAGTGTTTGGTAGAAATTGAGTACGGTAGAAAAATAGAAGATTATTTAAATTACCCCTAAATCATCAAGGTCCTGTGGTACTGGTGGGCAAAGTCTAGACAGATTTAGCAGAAGGAGGAGTCAAGAGGAGCACTGTGAGCCACAGAAAAATTCTTCTTTACAGTTTTGCCCAGGGAGCTCCCATTGTGGCTCAGTGGAAATGAATCTGATTAGTATCCATGAGGACGCAGGGTCGATCCTTGGCCTTACTCAGTGGGTTAAGGATCCGGTGTTGTCGTGAGCTGTGGTGTAGGTTGCAGACTCTGCTCAGATCTGGCATTGCTGTGGCTATGGCATAGGCCAGCAGCTACAGCTCCGATTTGACCCCTAGCCTGGGAACCTCCATATGCCACGGGTGCAACCCTAAAAATACAAAAATAAAATAAAATAAAAATTCTGCCTAATAGTATTCATTTGAATTTTCATTCATTGAATATAGCCGTGATGTGACTCCTATAATTTTATGAATTATAAAGTATTTCAAACACTAGTTGTGAACATAAAAGCTTGGATGGAAATTAGATCTGTCTCCTTGAGTTAAATGTTTTTTTTCTTTTTTGACCCTAGGCATAACATCTCCAACAACATTATATGATAGGTACAGCTCCCCAACAGCCAGCTCTACCAGAAGGCGGTTATTTGTTGAGAATGATAGCCCCACTGACGGAGGGACCCCTGGGCGCCTTCCTCCACAGCCTCTCGTCAATACTGTCCCTGTGCAGAATGTATCTGGAGAGGCAGTTTCTGTGACACCAGTTCCTGGACAGACTTTGGTCACCATGGCAACAGCCACTGTCACAGCTAACAATGGACAAACAGTGACCATTCCTGTACAAGGTAAGGAAGTCAGTGCTGGATATTGAGTTCTTTTTCTGTGGCATTTATTAGAAAGTTACCTGAGATTTGATTGGAATAATGTGAGACGAGAGGTTTGAGAAGGGAAAAATTGCAAACCTCTGATATTATCAACATTTTGTGTTTTTTTTTCTTTCAAACAAACTTTAGGCATTGCCAATGAAAATGGAGGAATAACGTTCTTTCCAGTGCAAGTCAATGTTGGGGGGCAGGCACAAGCTGTGCCTGGCTCCATCCAGCCCCTCAGTGCTCAGGCCCTGGCTGGAAGTTTAAGTTCTCAACAGGTGACAGGAACAACCTTGCAAGTCCCTGGTCAGGTGGCCATTCAACAGATTTCCCCAGGTGGACAACAGCAGAAACAAGGCCTGCCTTTAACCAGCAGCAGTATTAGACCCAGGAAGACTAGCTCTTTATCACTTTTCTTTAGGAAGGTAATTTTTCATGTACCCTTACCAGTATAAGAGCTTGGGAAATATAAGGGTTACATAAAGTTTGAGATGTTTTTGTTTATCTACTAGGTTTACCACTTAGCAGGTGTCCGCCTCCGAGATCTTTGTGCTAAACTGGATATTTCAGATGAACTGAGGAAAAAAATCTGGACCTGCTTTGAATTCTCCATAATTCAGTGTCCTGAACTTATGATGGACAGACATCTGGACCAGTTGTTAATGTGTGCCATTTATGTGATGGCAAAGGTGAGTACCATTAGGAAAGGAAAAAGGAGATACGCTACTGCGTTACTCTCAGAACACTTAACTTTATTGAGATAAAATTCACATACCATATAATTCATGCATTTACAATGTATAGTCCAGTGGATCTTAGTATATTTATAGATATGTGTGACAGTCACCAGTTTTAGAACATGATATTCCAGTGTATGAATATATGATATTTGTTTATTCTTCAGTTGATGGACATTTAGATTATATCCTCTATGGGGCTCTAATAAATAATGCTGCTGTGAACATCTGTGTACAAGTTTCACCACCGAAGTGTTTTCATATATATTTTGTATAACTAGGAGCAGATTGCTGGGTCATATGGTAAATTCTCTTTAACTATATGAGGAACTACCAGACTGTTTTCCAAAGTCACTACACCATTTTACATTTCCACTGGAATTGTAAGAAGGTCCTGATCTCTCCACATTCTCATCACATTTGATTATGTGAGTTTGCCTTTTAATATAATTTATTGAGGTGAAACTCAAATAGCATTACCCATTTTAAAACAAATGGTTCAGGTTTTAAAACTGGTAACTTTTTTAAGTTTGGCTAGGCTAAATCCCTTGAAATTCTTTGACTTGTAGAATCTTGCAGATCTGACATCTTGTCACAAAGAAATCAGGTGGTGCTCTAGTAGAGACTGTGTTGAATATGAAGGTCAATTTGGAGAGTATTGCTATCTTAACCATATTTCACCTTCTGATCAATGAACGTAGAGTATTTTGCCATTTATTTAGGTTCTCTTTAATTTCTTACAGCAGTGTTTTTGTTTTCGTAGTATAACTTATACTTTATTTCGATGCTATTATAAATGCAGTTTCATTTTTGATGTGTTCATTGCAAGTATATAGAAATACGATTGATTTTTCTGTGTTCATCTCATATCCTGCAACCCTGCTGAATTCATTTTTAATTCTAGGTGAGTAGATTTCCTTAGGATTTTCTGTGTACAAGATTTTTTTTTTTCTTTTTTGCTTTAAGGGCTGCACTTGTAGCATATGGAGGTTCCCAGGCTAGGGATCAGATCACAGGTGCAGCTTCCGGCCCACGCCACAGCCACTGCAATGCCAGATTCGAACCACATATGTGACTACACCACAGCTCGCAGCAATACCAGATCCTTAACCCACTGAGCAAGGCCAGGACTCGAACCTGCATCCTCATGGATACTGGTCGGGTTCATTACTGCTAAGCCACAATGGGAACTCCTTTATTTATAAGATTATGTGATCTGCTTATATAGTTTTATTCTTCCTGTTCATACTGAATGCCTTTATTTTTTCTTTCCTAATTACTATGACCAGATCTCTGGTAAAGTTGAATAGAAATGTTACAGCAGAAATTCTTGCCTTGTTCCTTAAGAGGAAAGCATCTAGACTTTCACCATTAAAGTGTATTAGCTATGTTTTTTTCTTTTTTCATGGACAACTTTATCAGGTTGAGAAGGTTCTATTTCTGGTTGGTCGCATGTTTATCATGAAAGTGTTGGAAATGATCTTTTTATCTGTTGAGATAATTACGGGTTTTGTTTATTCTGTTGATTTTTCACATATCAACCTTGCATTCCTGGTGTAAATCCCAATTGATCGTGGTATATAATTTTTTTTTATATGTTAATAGGTTGTTTACTTGTATTTTGTTGAATTTAGTCCTACTCATAAGAGATAATTTATAGTTATACTTTTGGTTTTAACCAACGGGTAACATTGGACTCACATGATGCCTTAAGGAAGTATTCCTTTCTCTTCTATTTTTTGTAAGAGCTTGTGAAGAATTTGGTGTTAATTCTTCTTTAAATGTTTGGTAGAATTTGGCAGTGAAGCCATTTGGGGCCTCTGCTGTTCACTGTGGGTAGTTTATTGATAATTCTTTTTCTTGTGTGAGTCTATTCAGATTCTTTCTTAAAGAATCAGTTTTTGTAGTGTGTCTTCCTAGGAATTTGTCTCTTTCGTCTAGGCTTTCTAATTTGTTGGCACACAGTTGTTCATAATACTTCACTCCTTTTTGTATTATTTTTTAGGGCTGCACCTGCCACATATGGGAGTTTCCAGGCTAGGGGTCCATAGGGGTCTATTTGGAGCTACAGCTGCTGGCCTCCGCCATGGCTGCACCAGATCCGAGCCTTGTCTGTGACCTATACTGCAGCTCACAGCAATGCCAGATCCTTAACCCACTGATTAGGGCCAGGAATTGAACCTGCATTCTCATGGATACTAGCTGGATTTGTTTTAGCACGGAGTCACAACGGGAACTCCCACAATCTTTTTGTCTAGGTGAAGGTTTATCAATTTTGTTGATCTTGTCAAAGAACCAGCTTCTGGTTTCATTTATTATTACATGCTCTCATCTTTATTTTCTTCTGCTTGCTTTAGGCTTAAATTTTGCTCTTCTTCAGTGTCTTAAAACGGCTAAGTAATTTAATCTTTTTTATTATAGCTATAAGTTTCTCTCTAAACACGTTTAGCTGCATCTCAGTTATGGTATGTTGTATCCTCTTTTTCATTCATCTCAAAGTATTTTCTAATTTCTTTTGATTCAATGGTTACTCTCTAGTTATATATGTTAATACACGTATTTGTCAATTTCCCAAATTTCTCTTAATAATTTCTAATTTCAGTCCATTGTGGTAAAAAAACTTTATATTTACTTTGGTCCTTATTTAAAATGTATTGAAGTTTGTTTTATAGCTTAGCATCTGGTCTCCTGGAGAATGTTCACGTGCACTTAAGAATGTATATTCTATTGTTAGGTGCAGTGTTCTACAGATATCAAGGTCTGGGTTCTTTAACACTAGAAAAGTTTACTGTTTGTTGATCTATATAGTTGATCTTTCCATTTTTTAAAATGGGGTGAACACTCATTGAATTGTCTTTCTTCATTTGTGTTTTTACCTACTTTGGCACTCCGTTATTAGGTGAATGTGTTTTTAATTGTTAGAGGTTCTTGATGGATTGATCCTTTCATCATTCTGAAATGTTTGTCATTATGTCCAGTAAATTTTTTGGTTTTTAGTTTTTAGTGGCCACATACGCTGCATATGTACGTTCCTGGGCTAGGGGTTGAATCTGAGCTGCATCTGCGACTTACACCACAGCTTGTGTTAACACAGGATCCTTAACTCACTGAGAGAGGCCAGGGATCGAACCTGTGTCCTCAAGGACACTATGTCTGGTTCTAAATACAATGAGAGCTCCTTTTTTTTTTTGTTTAAGTCTATTTTATAGTGTGATAGTTGAACAGCCAACCCACCTTTCTTGAGGTTGCTGTTGTCGTAATAAATCTTCTTTCCATCCTTTTCTTCCAAATCTCTTTGTATGTTTTAATCTAAAGGGTGTCACTTATCAATGGAGTATAGTTAGGTCTCTTTTTTTAATACAGTCTGACAGTTTCTGCCTTTGTGTTGTTAAAACAGTAATGTTGAATGTGAATGGTGTAAACTTGATTTACATCTGTTTTGTTTTTTTATGCATGTCTTATGTCTTATACTCTAGTCCTCCTTTACTACTTTCATTTACTACAGGTAAATAAATAATGAGGCATTTTAATTTCAGTAATGACTTTTTTTCTTAAATGGTAAGCCCTAAAGAAACCACTTTTTTTTCCCCTTTTTGATCTCTTACTGAGGTATAATTGACCTATTACATTGTGTTAAGTATGAAGTGTACAATGTGATGACTTGATGCACATGTGTAGCATTATGATTACCAGTACAGGTTAGTTAACATCCATTACCCACTGCTTTTTCTTGGTAGTAAGAACATTTAAGATCAACTCTCTTAAACAGTGCAGTTTAACTGTCTATACTCATCAAACTGCATATTAGATTCCCCAGAACTTATTCATAGATGGAAGCTTGTCCCCTTTTATCAACATCTCCCCACTTCCTCCAACTGCCACATGTAATCTCTGCTTATGAAAACCAGATTCAAGTGTATACTGCAGTCCAGTGATACATAGAATTTTAACTCCTTTTTATTTTGTGGTAATATTATACATATTTATTCATAAATTTATAAATTTTAAAATGTATTTTTTATTATAAGTTTTAAAGGAGCTGAGAATGAGTGCAAGTATTCATTTATAGCTTTTGTTATAATCTTATTTACCATTTATGATTCTCTTTATCGGCTCCTGGGGATTTAAGTTGTCATCTGTAGTCATTTCCTTTAGGGCGGTACAGCTTTACTCTTAATTTTTGTGCTGCTTTTGGCAAATATATATCACATTCATATATATATATATGAATTATATGTATATAATTTTTAAAACATCACTTGAGAATAAGTATTCTATACTGTCTTTCCAGCCACACAATTATCTTCACCATTGATCTTGATTTTTTCATGTGTATTTGAATCACTGTATGGGGTCACTTTTAGTTTGAAGAACTTTTAGTATTTTCATGTAAGATGGTTGTGCCAGCAGCACATTTTCTGTCTTTGATTATATTTCACTTTCATTTATGAAAGTTAACTTTGCTGGATACTGGATTCTTAGGTTTTACTTTGTCCATTGTCTCATAGCCTCCATAGTTTCTAATGAGAAGATATGTTACTTTATTGTAACATAAAAGCAGAAAGTTGCTTTTCTCCTGATGCTTTCAAGATTTTCTTCCTGCTTTGGCTTTCAGCTTTTTTACTATATGTCTGGGTATGGTCCTCTTTGCATTTATCCCTACTTAAGATTTATGAATGTGTAGATTGTTTTTAGAATAAGTTTGGGAAGGTTTTGACGTTTCTTTGAGAATTTTCTGGTACTCCCATTATGTGTATCTTGGTGTGCTGAGTGGCAGGCCACATTTCTTTGAAGCTCTATTAACTTTTCTTCATTCTTTTTTTCTCTGTTCTTTGGATTGCACAACTCTAGGTTCAGGTTTGCTAATATCTTTTTCTTTGCAAGTTCAAATCTCCTGTTACTCCTCTGGTGAATTTTTTGTTACTGTAATTTTTTATTCTAGGTCTGGGTTCACATACCATTAATTCCTTCTGTTGCTACTGGATTTTAGTAGATTTTCTTGAGTACGTTTTTCCTCATTTGTTGTATGCCTTCAGGGCCATTTCCAGACACTATTTTTTCTTTAAGTATATTCACTTTTCATCTTGCAAATCTTCAACCTTATACCCTTCCAGACACTTTGAATGGTTGTTTTAAATACAGTTTTCACCTGTTTCATGGAACATCTCATAGTATTATGCTAAAAATAAAATTCTCAGAATACTCTTATTCTTTGTCAGGTAACAAAAGAAGACAAGTCCTTTCAGAATATTATGCGTTGCTATAGGACTCAGCCACAAGCCAGGAGCCAGGTAACTACACTTTCTCTCAGGGCTGAAAGTAAAGATTAAAGTCTTTGATTAATATAAAAACAATTACCTACAGTTGATTCTATGGCCTTTTCTCCAGAATAAACAACTAAGATTCTACTTTACAGGAAGTCTTTAGTTTAATCTTATTATTGACAGCCTCACATATTGGCTAAATTCCCTTTTCCACCAAAAGGTAATGATGTGGAATATTTGATTCCTTAATTCAGATAATCACAAGATATATGTAAATTAGGAGGCTGTTTACAGGCAATTGCCCTACCCCTGAGTTATACCCCTATTAGGAAGCTGTTTAGATTCTGCCACTTTGAATTTGGTCTGGGTTGGGTAACATAGTACATAATACCTTTAATGCTGTTCATTTGTCTTAATTAGGTAGGTCTGCGAGATCTTTGCATTTAACTTAGAATGACTTGATTTTATGGTTGCATACTACTGTATTGTAGGCAGTACCTTGACATTGAAGCCTGACAGAACCTGATAGAAATCCTGTATCTGTTATTTGATATATAACCTTGACTGTACTTATTAACCTCCTATGAGCAGGACAGCTATTACTATATGGAATTGTGAGACTTAAACATGTGTTGATACCATAGTCTAGAATGTGCTTAACTAATACTCATTTCTGTTCCTTTCTTACAATCTTTCTAAAGGTGTATAGAAGTGTTTTGATAAAAGCCAAAAGGAAAAGAAGAAATTCTGGCAGCAGTGATAGTAGAAGTCATCAGAATTCTCCAACAGAACTAAACAAAGATAGAAGTAAGTGGGATCTTTATGAACTCATAAAATTAGGAGTTTCTCTTGTTTTCTCTTGTTTTAGCCCAAGAAGACTAAGGATTACTAAATGAAGTTATTGTTCTGGGAGTTACCATCGTGGCACAGCAGTTAACGAATCCCACTAGGAACCATGAGGTTGCAGATTCAATACCTGGCCTTGCTCAGTGGGTCAACGATCCGGTATTGCGTGAGCTGTGGTGTAGGTTGCAGACATGGCTCAGATCAGACGTTGCTGTGGCTGTGGCGTAGGCCAGCAACTGTAGCTCCGATTAGACCCTGGCCTGGGAACCTCCATATGCCATGGGTGCAGCCCAAAAAAAAAAAAAAAAAAAAAAATTACTGTTCTGGAAACCATGAAAGTATTTTATTCGCAAAAGATCTGTTGGAACAATAAACCAAATTCTAAATTTAGTAGCAAAGTTGTTTATCCTTTATCCCATGGCTTTGAGACACATTGTGCATATTTTCCCTAGTGAAGCATTTCTTGAGTTCCAGAAAAATGTGGCATGTCAACTGAAACATGCTATGGAAATACCATCCTTAATTGTTAGTTTACACCAGTCAATGCAAAGTTCAGGCCCTAAAAAAACGTGGTGTAAGTTAAAACTACTCAGTAAACCCTTGCTATGGTAATAGCATGGCAGTATACGTTAGTACTTATTAATATCTGTGCTTTGCTCCCTGCTATGAAGAATAGAGTGCCCACTTCCTGCCATTTAAACAGGTAGAGCAGGTAGTTCTTCACCTTTATCTGAATTTTTTTTTTTTTTGCTTCTTAGGCCCACACCTGTGGCATATGGAGGTTCCCAGGCTAGGGGTCCAATCGGAGCTGTAGCCACCGACCTATGCTACAGCCACAGCAACACGGGATCCGAGCTGCATCTGTGACCTACACCACAGCTCATGGCAAAGCCGGATCCTTAACCCATTCAGCAAGGCCAGGGATCGAACCCACATCCTCATGGATACTAGTCGGATTCGTTTCCACTGTGCCACAATGGGAACTCCTGACTGCATTTTCTTTTTAAAAATACTGTGCACTAGCAGCCTTCAACACTTCGTTCTACCTGTTGCAGCCAGTAGAGACTCCAGTCCTGTCATGAGGTCAAGCAGCACCTTGCCAGTTCCACAGCCCAGCAGTGCCCCTCCTACACCTACTCGCCTCACCGGTGCCAACAGTGACATGGAAGAGGAGGAGAGGGGAGATCTTATTCAGTTCTACAACAGCATCTACATAAAACAAATTAAAGCATTTGCCCTGAAGTACTCACAGGCAAATGTAAGTATGCCAAGAATTATTTCATACTTTTTTCACTTGTGAGGAATCACTTACCCCCTTTTTTTTTTTGAGGAATCATTTCTGTTTGAGTTGCTTCTCTGTAAACTAGTTTTACATATAATTCATTTGTTAGAGACTTCCTTAGTCTTAACAAATTTGCCTGACAATTTCTATTGCTGTGAAACATTAATAAACAAGAGTAATATGGTTTATTTGGCTTCTTTACAAAGTATAGTAGAAAATTATCCAAAACTTACCAGCTGTGGTGACCGTGCAAATTTAACTTTCTTGGTGTTTCTCGTTTGCTCATACATAAAATGGGAACAGATGGAGGTTCCTTGCTTATAGGGTTGTTGTGACATTAAATGACAGTGTATTAAAGATGCTTAAAACAGTAATTGACACAAAGTAAGCACTTAAATGTTTGCTATTGGTAGGGCTTTAAGTGTTGTTAATACATCACTATCTACCATTCATAAAGCTGGTTTATTATACATTTTCACTCTATAAAAATAACCATTAAAAAATAACTGGTTAGAAACTTTACCTTTCTTAAAAAATACTGATTTTTTTTTTGGAACAGATGGATGCTCCTCCACTCTCTCCCTATCCGCTTGTAAGAACAGGCTCTCCTCGCCGAATACAGTTGTCTCAAAATCATCCTGTCTACATTTCCCCACATAAAAGTGAAGCAATGCTTTCTCCTCGAGAAAAGATTTTCTACTATTTCAGCAACAGTCCTTCAAAGGTGAGCCTAATCTAAATCTTGGCCTTTACTAACCCCCAAATACTTAGAATTTTAGGACGAGTTAAGGCTTCTCTTAGTGAAATTCCATGACCGCTTTAAAAATAAGTTAACATTAGACTGGAAAAAGGGGGGCATAATACTGTATGAGGTCATGCTATTTAAAAAAAAAATAAAAAGAGATGAAATTGATTAAATACGGCATAGCAGTGGGATGCTCTGTAACTTTTGTGAAAGAAAAACCCCACAAATTTGTCAACTTTTACACTGTAGAAAAGTGTACATCAAAATAACCTCTGGAACTTTTTTAGAAAAACAAATACTCTGCCTCTATCCCAGTTATTAATCTCAGCCAGCTGAGAAGTAAAATTGGAAAGATATAAAATTTAGTAGTTCTTTCCTCTATAAAGCTGTCCGACTCTCCAAGGTAACTTGCTTAACCCATTTGAGGATCTTAACACTGAGCTATGTATATTAGAATTTTAATATTTTTATATCTATCCCCACCCCAGAGACTGAGAGAAATCAACAGTATGATACGGACAGGAGAAACTCCAACCAAAAAGAGAGGGATTCTTTTGGAAGATGGGAGTGAATCACCTGCAAAAAGAATTTGCCCGGAAAATCATTCTGCCTTATTACGGCGTCTCCAAGATGTAGCTAATGACAGAGGTTCCCACTGAGGTTAGTCTGTTGTATTATTGAACCTATCTTCTCACAAACTCTGTTTAGCAGCATCATTTAACGCATGCTAGATAGTAGGGCTCTTTTCCTTAATCCTTCCAGTATCCTTAGGATATTTTTACTCATCCCAACTGCCTTTTTTCCTGCCACTCAGCGCTTGCCATTAAGGCTGCTGAGAATCCAAACTTGGGTTTTTTAATAACTCTTTTGCAAAGCTATTGCAAGTACTGCAGAGAAGAGAGTGTACTCAGACATCTGTGTGAGAGATCTGTTAACATGTTTCAGCAGAGGAATTGTGTTTCATTCATTCCTACGCCTTTGGTGGTCAGCTCTGGCCCTCATGAAAAACAAAACAAGAACTAGGTATTTTGTCCTAAAAAATTTGGTAGGAGTGAGAGATTGTTGCATTCCTAAAAGGTAACAAGATAGTGCCCAGTTTGGAGGACCTAGGTTATTAGTCCAAGTCTCCCATTCCCTTTGTGTAATTTCTTTCCTCTCCCCATAGGTGTGGTGCAGTGTGACAAGTGCTTGATTGTGTGCAATGTGTGAGTGAACCAATAAGAAGTGGCACTTTAGGGCTGTAAGAAGCATGATTTTTGTAACCCAGATTTTGCTGTATATCTGCAATGGCACTTTCTACAATGTGAACTTTATTAAGTACAAAACTTCTCGGCTGAACTTAATTCAATATCCTCTTTGATGCTTTTGTACTTTTTTTAAAAAAACTGTTAAAGCCCCAGTAGCTACCTTTTGGGCATGTTTTAAATTCTCCAGTTTTTTGTTAATAAGGATCAACTGGCTAAGTAAAGATTTTAAATCAAGTTGAATTAAGGGATTATGAAAAATTATGACCTCTTCCTTTAGGAGGTGGTTATCCAGAAGACCTGTGTCTTTATTAGGGTGAAATATTTTAAATATCTTTGGGTGTGTTTCTGGCAGTTAAAAAAAAAAAATAGGTTGGAGAATTTGGGGTTTTATTAGTACATAGTACCATTTTTACAAATTAGAAATTGTTAATTTAACAGCTATTGAATTATCTATATATACCTTTATTAATCACTATTATTCCAGCAGTTTTCAAGTTGCATCATCTTATTAGGGAGAAAATTCAATGGTAAATTGAATCAGTATAAACAAAGTTACTAGGTAACTTCATATTGCTCTGAAAGAAATATGGAACTTACACTGTTCAACTAGAATAGTGTTCTGCAAAAATATTTATAAAAACCTCTCAAAATACTGCTACTGTAATTTTATATGAAAATAAGTATTTTTCAATAAAGCGTTTATAAATTAATCTTTGTTTAGTTATATTGAGAAAAGGGTTTCAGTTTCCTGCATAAATGACAAGGAACAATCATTTATTGGTTTATTGTCTCTACAAAACACATTAGTCATTCATCATTTAAATATCTGACTTCATTAGAAACCATTTTAACACTTTTTCTCCCTCTGGCCATAAAAATACAGTAAGTGATTTGCTTTAAAAACAAAAACAAAAAAGCTATGAACAAGTGTTCTGGTTTCCTCTCACTCACCTAGTATGTCCCTCAGTGTTTGTGTATCAGTAACACAGTAGGCTGAAGACTGAGGTTCCAAGGATCTTCCACTTAAAAGTGCTATTAGCTATGGAAACTGCTCCCCCTCTACCTCTCCTCTCCATATACAACTAAAACCGCTGATTTAAAAATCATTAGATAGTGTTCAACTCTGCCTACTCTATTAGTTTAAATGAATGCAACTTACCTTTAGCATTATATTCAGAAAAATACTTTAAGCCTTAAGGTCCCCAATAATTTGGAGTACTGAACTAGATAACCACCTTAAAGACACTTCTGACAGAAGTAATGCATTACGTAAAGAGAGGTTTCCAAAACTTGCTGTTAGAACCTAAGCATACACGGACAACACTGACATCAGTCACTGTTCACACCGTTTTACTCTGCAGGCAGTCCTCTGCCATTGGTCAGCTTTAACTAGCCCGAGTCCAGCAGGAAAGTGCATGGTGCACCAGATTCACTGGCTCTTAAGTTGCTACTGTTTTCTCTTCTTTACTGAAAGGTTGTACTGAGCCAGGCTTTACCCATGACAAGCCAGCAACGTGAACACTTTTATTGTGCTGTTCTTCAGGCTTCTTCTGGGCACAATGAAAAACAGACATTAAAAAATGACTGATGAGATTTCAGCACTGTACAAACTTGTTTCCCAAAAAGTTATTTGCATAAACTGAATAGTCTCCAGTGAAAACATTTTAGAAAACAATGAGTTAAACTATTTCCAAAATGGTAATCTACTTACTTTCTGAGTCAGCATTTTCTCTCTGGCTTCATCATGTACAGAAGGATTCCATGGAGAAAAGCTTCAGGAAAAAAATTTTAAAAACAGCTCACTAAATTTAACATCCATTTTTACATTTTTAAATCCCTAACAAAACTTAATAGGGAATAGTTATCAGTATGTAAGTTTTAGACATTATCTAAATGACTTTCTCACATAACTATCCCGAACAGAGCATTTTACATGCATGAGCTCATTTAAGACTCAAAACCACCCTGAAGTCCTGTTAATTAAAGATGAAGAAAGTGAGGCACAGTAAAATCAAGTAAATTCTGTGGGGCACCAAAGCCAACAAGTGCAAAAATCACCCAGCCTGACTGCAGAGCCCAAGCTCTTGACTGCTACACTATGCTGCCTTCCCAGCAACAGCAAGACTAAATCACCAACTCTTCAGTTCTTAGTACTCCTCAGACACTCTTCCCCAAGATCCACTATCAGTGTTCAAGGAACCCACTTTACACAACACTCACTCCTTTCACCAGATCAGTGGGGTTTGGAAGTTTAAGAGAAGCTCCAGCTAGGAAGAAAAGCCCTGACAGCTATGAACACAGTACAAGAATCTTGAGGAAACCAAACTCACTAAATAGCTATTGGCACAATGTGTCAGTTCCATGTAAAGCAGAAATCTGGTTGATACCAAGTTAGCAAGGTTGTAGGCTAACAAATTACATACCTTCCTTTTACTTTTTTTTTGTCTTTTTGCCTTATCTAGGGCCTCACCCACGGCGTATGGAGGTTCCCAGGCTAGGGGTCTAACAGGAGCTGTAGCTGCTGGCCTTCGCCACAGCCACGCAGGATCTGAACCGCATCTGCAACCTACACACACAGCTCATGGCAATGCCGGATCCTTAACCCACTGAGCAAGGCCAGGGATCGAACCTGCAACCTCATGGTTCCTAGTCGGATTCGTTAACGGCTGAGCCACACGGGAACTCCACACACTTAGACTTTCCTTTTAAATCCTCATTCTGAGACCACTTGGAAAATGGAAGCACAGTACTACAAAGTGCAGTTTATCTGGATAATGTACCACTTACCTGATTGCATAGGGGTCTTCTATTTTAGGTTGGTCAAACAAGCGAGCAGTGCACACCTTAACACTGTCAACCACTTTACTTTTAAAAAGCTGAACATCTTTTTCATACCTGTGTTAAAAATTGAAATCAAGAAGTCACCAACATAATCTACTTTACCTTACTTTACCTTTTCAAGCTTATCTTAAATAACAAAGCAAAAGTAACATACAGTACTGCAGCCTCTGGGTTTAGGGGGTTTGCTGTATCGATCTTGTAGAAAACTCTCCTTGCATACATCAGTACTTGCCAGATATGATTATGGTTCCGCCTAAAAGGAAACACGGCAGGATTACTGAGGCTTCCTCTTGCTGGCTTATGTCACCACATGAAACTCTTATTTACTAACCTCCATTTTGCAAATGCTCTCTTCACATCCAGTTCACCAGAGTTGGGGTCAACTAGCGGGTGAAAGACAGGAATATCAAACACCAAGCGCTGTATTTAAAGAGAGAGACATCCTTTAATGGAAGCAATGAAGCTTATTAGACCCACACAGATAAAAAGGAGCTTCACGGCAAGGCAGTCATGTTGTTTAAAGTTACAGAGCTGCCGCAAGAGGGACATTTAACTACCTTCACCATTTAGTGTCACCTGTGACACTTAATTCTGCAGTGATAACGGCAACAGTTGCTCTTCTGTACCACAGCACAATCACCATTTACATAGCAAGTGGTGCACTATGGTCCCCAGCCTCACTCCTGCACACCCTGAGCAGAGAAACAAAGCTAAAGGCAGGGAGGGGCTAGCATGGCAAAAGATGCGACAAAGCACGAAAATCCCCTTGAAAGACTTGAGTAGACAAAACATTTTTGGAACCTGAGATCATAAAATGTACTAGGTCAGGAAAAGAACCAAGAAATCTTTAAGCCCATTAAGCTGTCCTCAGTGACCAAGAAATGAAACCTGACTATATCTGCAACTTACTGGACAGTCACCATCTGGGTAGTTATCAGGGATATACACTGTAAACTTAAATACACCATCTTGATAAAGTCCATGCCGTATGAATATTACCCCAAACCACACTGTAAGAAAAAATAAAAACAGTTAAGGGCTAAGTCTGTGACAGAGGAACCAAATACGCGATAAGTGCAGAGTGAATCCTTACTTAATGCAGAGCGGTAAGATGGCTGCACATAGACGCCGGGTAACTTCTGCTTCACAACCAAGGTACTACAACAGAGCAGCAGAAGAGGGAGATTGTATGGATGTTAAGTGACAGAGACAAAACCACCCACATTCATTTTTTGAGAGAAGGAACAATCCCTTGAAGGGCAGCCATGCCGTAACCACATAGCCCGGGTCATCGCCATCTCTCACCTGGCCCTGAGTGCTGCCTGTTTACCAGCGTCAGAACACACGCTCACATAGAAACGCAGCCAGAAAAAGACCCCGATGAAGAAACTAAAGTCTAACAAGGATATACAATCAAGTTTTCCTCCCAGAAATCAGCTTCCCCAAAACAATGTCTTGGAAACCAACCTGTAAGTAATTCTGGACATTAAATTTTAGGTTAGTGAGAGTATCTGTAAAATTATTCCTTTTATGACTATGGACGATAGATCTCACATTTTTAAGCAACTATTTTAAAATATAATTTTAGGTAATTAAGACATTAAAATTCCACAGGATTATCCTCACTTGGGTGTCATTTTAAGTTTGGAACCAGTCCATGTGGCAGTGTTCTTGGTGAACGCAAGGCAGCCTGAGGCGCTCCCACTGCCCTATGCTCCTGAGTTTTCTCTCACTCAGACACTTGACCACTGGGCGCCTTGGTGTGGGAAGTGGTGGGTGCTGAAACAAGGGGAGAGAAGGGCATTGGCTCAGAGGCTGCACCGGCTCTTCTGGGACCTGGTCACCTGAGAGCCATTCTGCTGTGTTCTTGTAGACGAGCGACAGCCTAAACAAGGCTGTGACCAGACCTTGAACAATGTTGCTCAAGGGCCTTAGAACACATTAACCTGCCAATCCTCAATTCTACTGAGAAGTAGCTTATTAGACTTTAGTTGATTGTTTTCATTTATTGCCTATCTGCGACCATGCTTTAAAAAAAAAAACAAAAAACATGGAGGTCCTGTCATCGCTCAGTGGTTAACGAATCTGACTAGGAACAATGACGTTGCGGGTTTGATCCCTGGCCTTGCTCAGTGGCTTGAAGATCCAGCATTGCCGTGAGCTGTGGTGTAGGTCGCAGATGTGACTCGGATCCTGCATTGCCGTGGCTGTGGTGTAGGCCAGAGGCTACAGCTCCGATCAGACCCCTAGCTTAGGAACCTCCATATGCCATGAGTACAGCCCTAGAAAAGGCAAAAAGACCAAAAAAAAAAAGTAGTTATTCCATGTTTAAGTTACTAAAATACAACATGTCAGCAGCAGCATGGCTGGCAGATGAATCTACAGCAAACAATGAGGTTTGCCAGAAGGGCAATTTTGTGTCCTAATACAGACAGCAGATATAATGCCACAAGAGAAGCCTGTCCAACTCCCTGCCTCGCCTCAAATACAGGCTTCCATTATAAAGCTTAAAGGGACCGCTGCTATCAAATGCAACCCTTTACACTGGGGCCTTAGACCCTCACGTTGGTACAGTGAGGGAGGGAGGATGGATGCTTTTAACCTAACTTCATGTACAAAAGAATTTTTAACCACTGAGCCAAGACGGGAACTTGTACAAAAGAATTTTTAAATGACTGAAATTAAGAGTTAATTCTCAGTTACTGCCCATGTAACAAATGGTCGAATCGAATGCCATCTGTACTGATTCACTGTTTGAGCCCCCCTGACGGGCCAGGAGCCGTGTCCTCACTACTGGGCTCTGCAGAGGTACCCGTCTCCTTCCACTGCATTGATAATGCGTGACTTCGGTTCGACTTCGACTGGCCAAGCTCTTACTCACATGGAGCCCAACTCATATTTATAACTTCCCTATAATGGTCTAATTCTGCCTTGGGGGCTCATGAGAATAAGTCCTATTTCTAATGACAGACCTTCAAATACATGAAGACAGCTTTATTAAGTACTTTCTAGGTTTTCTCCAAGTCAGCAGTTCCCGTGCCTTCAATTGCTTTTGACCTCTGCCTCCTGGGACCATCTCCTCATTAGCCCGTCAGGACGCCTCTTACAGAGTGATCAGCAGAATGGAGCACAAGCATCCAGCTGGGTCTGACCCAAGAAAGAACAGAAGGCCATCCTCCCTGTCCGGCCTCTACAATAACCTCTTCAGGAGGTGAATTCCTATTATAAAAGGTAGACCAAAATGAGGTTCCTGACCTACCATGGATGCCTAATAAATCTTAGTTTCTTCCTCCTCCTGCTCTCCAAAACAGACATGGAAATTAGAGCACTTATTTGCCTTTAAATCTTATTTACCCAAGCTCTGAATAAGAATCATTCCTTCTCAAAGAGGATATTAAGATAAAACCACTTAGGCCTTGGTTAAGAAAAACTACTGCCAGCAACAGCTTCCATAACTCGGTACATATTAAGGCTAATACTGGAGAGGAATAAGGTCGGAGGTTTAAGATTAAATGGCTTCTGTTTACTGGGTCCATCAGAATAAATACTGTTCTTCACTTTCAAGGGTCATTCAAAATTTAACCAGATAGTTTAAGAACTTACAATTCTGCAAGAAGGGAGTATTCCAGGTAGAAAGGTCCATAAGAAGCATGTGTGCCATTTGTTGACTGTGTTGCTGGGGCAGGAGATGTAGGCTTAGTTATGGGCAAAGCATTTTTGGGAATAGAAGGCAGCTGTTTCTTTGGAGCAGTGCGAGGAGGACTGCTTTTCACGT
The DNA here is from genome assembly GCA_004024745.2 of Catagonus wagneri. Taxonomy (NCBI): domain Eukaryota; kingdom Metazoa; phylum Chordata; class Mammalia; order Artiodactyla; family Tayassuidae; genus Catagonus; species Catagonus wagneri. The sequence continues at coordinate 2,597,149 of PVHT020000180.1, forward strand.
CTGCTGTTGATGTCTTCTCTTCACCATCAGATCGCTATTCAAGATAAAGGGGTGAGAACATTTGTTAGGATGATTCTTAAAGGTCAAGAGTACATGTGATGTACTCTCAGTCCTTGTGTGAAAAGCTGGAATTACTCTTTTACAAGGACATTCTAGCACCATGATCAAGGTGACCTGAAAGTCCTTCAAGCAGGCAGGCTATTAGAAAAAGCAGAACAAGTTGAAGCAAGACTGAACTATAAAAAAACCATTCATTTGCTGCATCTAATAAAGCCAATATTTATAGGATTTACATGAAACAGAAAGAAATGGTTTCTCCCGGTAGCCCCAGAAAGAGGCCAAGGGGTTACTATGCAATTACAGGCTAGAAAGTCCCCCTAAAACTTAGGTCAGGTGCTAAGCATCTCAAATAGTGTAGATAACTGAAATCAGTCATGACCTGATGTCAGCGCTTGAGTTAAGAAATTAAGAATTAAGCTATTCTCTCACTCACATGGGTCTGATTTTGATCTTGCCTGTAATGGATATGTTTTCACACTTGAACTATCACCAGAATAAACTGTTATCCTTAGTCAAAGACAAAGGTCTAAATGAGTCAGAGACTAAACTACCATCTCATAGGTACTCCCTTGGCTCAAGTACAGTCAAAGACTGTTAATTACCTATATTAATATGTATACAAATATGTACAGAAAAAAAACTAATAGTGTTGTTCTCTTGGAGGTAGAATTATAGACTACATTCATTTTCTTCGTTTGCGTGTTTTAAGCTCTCCTAAAATGTGCTTTATTTAAAGAAATATTTTATTTAGAAAAATTAAACCAGTGCTTTCAAGTCTGCCTTGACCGTTTCTCTAACCATGGAATCATGGAATCTTACAGTCTGTAGACAAGTTACTACAATACTGTATCACAAATGTCATCGTGTAAATATAACAAATCAAAATAACAGAACTGTGATTAGCAGAATGGTTTCTACTTGAGATGTGATCTGTTTCAGAAACTAACTTTAATCAATGAAATAATTATTTCTCAAAAGCAAAATCTAGGAGTTCCCTTCGTGGCTCAGTGGTTAACGAATCCGACTAAGAACCATGAGGTTGCGGGTTCGATCCCTGGCCTTGCTCAGTAGGTTAAGGATCCAGCGTTGCCGTGAGCTGTGGTGTAGGTTGCAGACACGGCTCAGATCCCGTGTTGCTGTGGCTGTGGCAAAGGCCGGCAGCTACAGCTCCTGTTAGACCCCTAGCCTGGGAACCTCCATATGCCGCAGGTGCGGCTATACATAAAGGTAGAAAGACAAAAAAAAAAAAAAAAAAAAAGCACAATCTAAACCAGAAAAACAAGGTAATTTTGTCAAGATTTTGAGCAGCCTTGGTATGAATTATTTAGGCCTCTGATCTGACACCAAAGCGTCTCCTCACTGAATTTATCAACTATACCTACTTTGCGTACAGAGCTTGTAGACATGCTCCAGAAAGGGTTCATAACGTGTACTCCAAACAAAGAAATTTAGTGGTCTGTGTCATCAAATTCTTCCGTCCTCAGAATTCACTTTACCTTAAAATGAGATGGGAGAACAGAGAAACATACCAACACCAAGGGTTAAGACTTCTGAAATAGTTGAGAGCTAAATCTTAAAGCTCTAAACAGAAATACAATATAATGTTACATAACATGTAGCTATAAAAACTTAGTGGGAGGGAGTTCCTGTTGTGGTGCAGCAGAAACAAATCCGACTAGTATCCATGAGGATGCAGGTTCAATCCCTGGCCTGACTCAGTGGGTTGGGGATCCAGCTTTGCCATGAGCTGTGGTGTAGGTCGCAGATGAGGCTAGGATCCCGAATTGCTGTAGCTGTGGTGTAGGCCGGCAGCTGTAGCTCCAATTTGACCTCTAGCCTGGGAACTTCCACATGCCGCAGGTCAGGCCCTAAAACAAACAGAAAATCTTAGGGGAAAAAAAATCTTTATAAAGTTTCCTTCTACATCCCCTCCCTCTTCTGACTCCAGTTTCTTCCCTGCCTTTAAATGCCAACAGGAATCTGTGTACGGAGTCCTTGGAGAGGATTCAGAATATTCGGTGACACAGTTCAGCTCTGGTGCCAGAGGTGCAGAAGATATGACTTACAACAGTTGCTACTAGCAGAATATCCAGGCATTTGACTACTGGGAAAGCCAGGTTCAGAATGCACTGTACCCACATACGCAAAGGGTCTAGCAGTTCTGAGTTATGGGAACTAAATATCCAAGAGGACCGATTTGAGAGCGTCTCAAACGAGTTATCTTAAGTACACAATGATTCTCTCAGCAAAACTAGCAGCCAAAGGTAGAGCATATGAGACAGAGAGCTGGGTCCTATCGGGACCATCCCCAAGAAATGATCTTTTTTAACTGCTTCAAGTGTGCAAACAGTAAGATTACGCACTTACAGTATTGCCAAACAGCATGTAAAAATGCAACAGAGGAAGGCACAAGAGATTTCACAAACAAATCTTCTAAAGTTTTAAGAAATGCATAAGAAAGCATGTCTCAAAGGTCACAAAGTCAGTGGGTCATTTACTAAAAATACAAAGAAAAGCAGCAAGAGGAGCTGTAAGAACAGCAGCTTGTCTGCCCTGGTGACGTTCCCCCAGGCTCCGGCGTGTTTAAAGCAGAGCTCCTCGAAATTCCTACTTGCACCAACCAAAAAAATGCTGAGGGTGAAAGAGTCAAAATTTAAGCAACATTTTACTAAATTCACAAGAAGCAAATCATTAGAGAAGCATGTACCAAATGTCCCTGATCAGCAGAAATTTGTTTTTGGCCAAGCACATGACATCCACAGGTGGGCCCCATAACCTGCCAGTGCGCATTAGAGCTGTTTTGCTTTCCAAGATACAATGCCACCCGGTAATTAAAGGAATGAGGATTCTGGTTCTTCCACTTACTGGATGACTTACATTCAAGAAACAGCAACTTGCTGCTGAAAGCACTCTGCAAATCTGCCCTTAAAGGTGACTATGATACACGCGAAAAAGGTGGGGACATCAAAAACCTGGGGGGGGGGGTATAGATAATCCTTTGGGGTGCATTTGAAAACAACACTGGTTTTCGGGTCCAGAGTAATATGAAGCACCCAACTGACACCTGGGACAGACCTGATTTAACAGGAGATCCTATCCCTTGGTACAGGGTATGCCACCATGTAAATTTACGGGGTAGATCAGTCACCTGTAAGGTCCCTTCCAAGTTTAACATGTAATGATTCAACGAGTTTGCCTTTAAGCAAATAAAACTGACCTCCAGGTCCTCCTGTCTTTAAAAAAGAGGTACTGTCTATTGCTCCCTATGTTTCCAGCAAAAACTTACCCACTCGGAGAATTTTAGAACATTTTTCGGGAACTAACCACACCACTTAGTAGATGTCTACTCTACCCAGATACAGTATTGCAGTTTCTAACAGGAGTAACATAGATGGAAAAAAACACAGGGCAAGTCCTAGTCTATTCCGAAACAATTTTAGACTTTCTTCTGGTTTGGTCGTACGTCAACACGAGTGCCTTTCTTTACAACATAAAGCTTAGAAGCCTATCTTCGCTAGCCCCACATGAATGATCCGCACCTGTCCTGATGCAAAATTTAGAGAGCGGTGCGTTCCTCCTATGTACCATAGACCCTAAACAAGCACAACACCCCGAACAGCCTTACATTCCTTGTTAAGGGGCGAAGGATCAGGACCCAGGGAAAAGATGAAAACAGCCTCGGCCCTGGCCCCCTGGGACATCCGGGATGGGCACACTCGCCTGGGGCGGGGAAACCCATCTCTGCGCACGCAGAGAATCTGGACAAACCTGTCTCGGGATGATGCAAGGCAGGGGCCAAATCTCGACTCGCAAACTAGCGCGAAGCCGGCCCCGGGCCCGCGAAACCCTCTAGCAGGGGGCCTTGGGCCTCGCGCCTCGGATCATTGCCCCCCACTACCCTGACCTGGGAGTGAGATGGAGCCGGGCGTGGGGACGGAGCCCCAAGAAGGGTGGAGCCAGTCAGGCCTGCCTCCCTTCCTCAGGCCGGCCCGGCCCAGCTCCCGGACAGCACACAACGCCCGGTCCGGGTCACTGCGGTGGCCGGGGCATCAGGTGTCTGCAAACGCGAACAGGTGCCCTGCCCCGCCCCCGCGTCCCAGCGCGGCCGCCGTCGCTACCGAGACCAGAACCCCCGGTGGTAGGGTAGACAAATGCCGGGCCCGAGGACGCTGGTGGTCCAGGTTTGAGGGCTCCACGGCCCTCATGAGCCTACCACTCTCCTGAAAGTACACCTCACCTTGGTGTTTCTAACGCAGTGTTCCCGGCTGCCGAGCGCCGTCGCGGCCCCACAGCATCTCTGGCCACAGCGCGAGCCCGGCCCCTGTCTACTCCCCGCCCCGCCCGGCTCGGCTCTCAGCTTTGAGCTCCGCCCCTTATGGCCCCCCCCTGCCCCGGGCCCGGAAGCTTCCGCCCAGCCTCACGACGCCTAGTGGCTCCCATACCTGTCCGTCAAGGACGTTCTTCCGGGGGCGTTGGGGCGGCAACACTAGGGCCTGCCAATCAAATCTGCTGGGCTCGGGTGGGGCTGCACTTGACCCTCCCATTACGTAACAGCGAACCCTCAGTCACAGAAGTTTCGGCCTGGGGGAGGGATGCGGCGGAAACAAGTGCCTGGACGTAATTGGTCACCATATCCGCCAGTCACCATGGAAACCCGCCCTAAGGTTTGTCCTTGGCGCTGCGTTTTAGGAAAGCTGTGGCAGCGTTTCCCAAGTCTGGGGGGCGGGGCGGAGCAAGGGGCAGGAGTCCCCAGGGAGGAGCCTGGGGGCGGGGCAACCTCCCGACATCCCCGATGCCCGCCCTGTTCGTTTCCCTGGTCCTAGCTGCGCTGCGAGGCCTGAGACCGCCACGTTGTGCCCACCTGGGTTCAAGCGTCCCGCAGTGCGAGGGGCTGGGCCTGCTGTCAGGTTGGTATAACCTGGAAGAATACTAGGTGTACAGTGAGAAATGCCCATTTTCTAAGGAATGGAGGAGAGAATGGACACAGAGCATGGGGAGCCAAACTACCATGTCATTCTTTGGCAGTAGCGCTCCCAGAAAGGCTTTTAAAAGTCCGTATCAGACCCAACCGCTAGAACCCGAATCTGGGGCAGGGGGGCGGTGAGTACCAGGAAAGTACATTTATCACAAGTTCCTCTGTTGATCCTGGGACGCACTGAAGTTTAAGACCCTCTCTCACGGTAACATAGCTCCTTGTCCTCTGAGTTTTAACTTTTATTTTTACCTCGTAATCCCTCTCTTTGATCAGCACTACTTTAACCACATTAACCCACACCTAACAGTAAAGTTAGGACGGTGCTCAAAAGCCTTCCATGGGAGCCATTCCAGATGAAATAAGATCTACACCCAGCCTGATTTACAAGGCACAACCCATGCTGGCCTCGTTCCCATACTCCCAACTCATTTCCCACGTTCCTCTCCAGCCTTGTTCTGCGACGGCTGCCCTTGGCTTTCAAACCTAGAAGCCTTTTCTTACCACGGACTCTTGGGATGTCCCTTCGGTCTCCACCAAACCCTGTCTTACACTCAGAAAAGGAGGAATATTCTCTGATCAGGTTGTTTGTTCAATTTTTGGTTGCCTTTAACACTCTGGTAAAACCACCTCATTGTGAAATGTCGGGCATCTAGACGCCTCTAATCCCAAGGGTCGGTTCTGAGATCCAGCTTCCTCTTCTAGCGGAAAAACATTCCTGAGCCGCTTCCTTTTGTCCAGTTAGAATACACTTAGGAATGTTCGAATGCCCTTAATATTTGTCTCAGTGAATATGAAGAGGAAGATAAGCAGGAAAGCCTTTCTCCTGGCCACAGGTGTTCTCCCCTTGGCACTTCTCTAACCCAATCCCTCCCAACCTCCTTGGCAGACTCATCATCCTCTGAACTTTCTTCCCAGTCTTGCCCTCTGCTCTCCTCCTCGGCAATCTCATCCCTTCCCTAAGCTTCACCAAGGACTCACATCTATTTCTCTAGCTCAGATCTCTCCACTGACTGTCAGATGCCTGTACCCAACTGCCCATTTGGCACCCGGTCCTTCAGACACATATCAGAATCCTTACAGCTGCCTATGCTGGAAAACCCAACTCAAACCGGCTTGCAGAGCAAGGAGATTTGCTTCAAGTGGTAGTGCAGGTTACAGTGGTAGCTCTTTGGGCTTCTGGCACTGCTTTCCTTCCAGGCCCTGGAATTTTCAGACTGGTAGCAAGATGGCTGCTGCCATTCCAGATACACTCAGATATGACAATGTCTAACAAAATAAAAAGGATCCTTTTCTTCCAGGGGTCTTTTTAAAATTGGAGCTGCGTCTGCTGGCCTACACCACCACAATGCCATATCTGAGCCACATCTATGACCTATGCTGCAGCTTGGGGCAATGCTGGATCCTGAAGCCACTGAGGGGGCCAGGGATTGAACCTGCTTCCTCACGGACATTGTGTTGGGTTAACTCACTGAGCCACAATGGGAACACTGGGGGGGGTCTTTTTTTTTTTTTTTTTTTTTTTTTTAAAGAAAAACCCTTTCCAGAAGCTCACCAGAAGCAGTGTTCAGCTTTCAATGACCAGAAATGAGTCACTGGGTCTCTGCCCACAACGAAACCAGTCGAGGGCAAGTGGAGTGATCTGCTAGGGCTCAGGAGGTTTACCCTGATCCCTGGACTTCAGGCAGAGGAGTGACATGCTTGGATTTGTATCTTGAAAAGGCTACTTTGTATGGAGAACAGATTTAATAGGGCCATGAGAGCATTTGGGAAACCACTGCAGTAGTTCAGAGAGAGATAACCACGTGAATTTGATAGTGGAGATGGAGGAGTGAAGGATTTTGGATACTGAAGAGGTGGAATGGACAGGACTTGGCCAGGGATAAGATATGGAGGGTCAGGGGATGAAGACAAGGCAGATATCATGGATGAAGTTTAAGTTTTGACTTGAGCTACTGGATGAATGGTGAGGCCATTCACTGAGATAAGAAACAGTAAGCCACACTGTTTGCAGGAATGGGTTGTTCCAGATAGGCAATGTTTGGGGAGTTTCTGTAAGTACTATTGCTTGTGTACCTAATAACTATCTCCCCCTTCTTCATTGCTAACAGAGCCTTGATTTTTGTTGAGTCCAGCCCCTCGATGGTTCCCTGTTGCTCTTGGGGCAAAGTCCAAGCTCCTTACTGTGGCTGTGGGCCCAGCATGAGGCCCCACACTTGTCCACCCCCACAAGCCCCAGGCTCCAGCCACTCACATACTTTTAATTCCCTTGGAAGTGTGACGCTCTCCCACTCTGCCCGACCACAAGAGGGAGCCTTTGTACTAGATGTTCCCTTTACCTGGACCATCCCACCCTACACAGATCTCTGCTCAAACACACCTCCTTTGGGCAATTTTTATTTGGGAGATAGCTTATTAATATCTATCCATTCTACACAGTGAAATCCATGATGTAGGAGCCACATCTGTTTCATTCTTCGTGGCCTCCCCAGCACCCAGTCTAATGCTGGGTGTAGTAAATCTGCAACAAATATTTGACAAATGAAGGAGAGAAGCAACTAGAATACCAACCTGCATGCCCCCAAGCTCTGCACCAAGAAAGTAGCTGATTATTAAAATGAGGATGATTTATTCCAAGGGAAATGAGGCAGCTTTGAGATAAACTTTAAGACTAAAATATAAAGTACGAAGGAGAGGTTCACATTGTGGCTCAGTGGGGTAAGGACTTGATGTCACTGGAAGGATGTTCATGGATCCCCTTAACTCAAGTGGGTTAGGGATCTGGCATTGCCATAAGCTGTGGTGTAGGACTCAGCTGCAGTTCCAATTTGACCACTAGCCTGGGAACTTCCATATGCTACAGATATGGTTTTAAAAAAAGACTCACCGAGAGAAAGAACTCAAAGTAAGAAAGGAAAAAGGATAAATCGCAATGGATACTGCAGAAATACAAAAAACCCTAAAAGAATACTATGAACAATTATATGCTAACAAATTTGACAACCTAGAAGAAATGGACAACTTTCTTCTTGTCCCACCAAAGCTGAGTCAAGAAGAAACAGAGCAATTGGACAGACTGATCACTAGAAATGGATTTGAATATGTAATAAAAACACTCCCTACAAACAAAAGTTCAGGACCAGATGGCTTCACAGGTGAATTCTACCAAACATACAAAGAGGAACTTATACCCATTCTTCTTAAATTTTCCAAAAGGTTGAAGGAACAATCCCAAAGACATTCTATGAAGCCACCATCACCCTAATACCCAAGCCAGATACTACCAGAAAATTATAGGCCAATATCTTTGATGAACATAAACGCAAAAATTCTCAACAAAATTTTAGCCAACTGAATCCAACATATAAAAAAGATCATACACCATGACCAAGTGGGATTCATCGCAAGTACACAAGGATGGTTCAACGTATGCAAATCAATCAATGCCATATACCACGTTAACAAAAGAAAAGTCAAAAACCACATGATCGTCTCAATAGATACAGAAAACCTATCTGACAAAATCCAAATTCTTTCATGATAAAAACTCTCATGAAAGTGGGTAAAGAGGGAATATATCTTAATATAAGCCATTTATGACAAACCCACAGCCACTATAATACTCAACAGAGAAGAGCTGAAAGCCTTCCCACTAAAATTTGAAACTAGATAAGCATAACTACTCTCACGACTTTTATTCACCATAGCAATCAGACAAAAGAAATAAAATGTATCCAAATTGGAACAGAAGAGGTAAAATTGCCACTCTATGCAGATGATGATACTATATATAGAAAACCCTAAGGACTCCACACAAAAACTACTTGAACCGATCAAGGAGTTAAGATTAACATTCAGAAATCAGTTGCATTTCTGTATACTAACAATGAAATACTAGAAAAGGAATATAAAAATACAAATACCTCTTAAAATCATACCCCCAAAAATTAAATACCCAGGAATAAACCTGACCAAGGAGGTGAAAGATTATATGCTGAGAATTATAAAACATTAATCAAGGAAACTGAAGAAGATTCAAAGAAATGGAAAGCTATTCCATGCTTCTAGATTGGAAGAATTAATATCATTAAAATGGCCGTACTTAGAGTTCCTGTCATGGCTCAGTGGTTAAGGAATCTGACTAGGATCCATGAGGATGCAGGTTCAATCCCTGGCCTCACTCAGCTCTGGCGTTGCTGCGAGCTGTGGTGTAGGTCACAGATTCAGCTCAGATCCCATGTTGTGGTGGTGTAGGCCAGCAGCTACAGCTCCCATTCAACCCCTAGCCTGGGAATTTCCATATGCTGCAGGTGTGGCCCTATAAAGAAAAAAAAAAAAAAAAAAGGCGATACTACCCAAAGCAATTTATAGATTCAGTGTAATCCCTATCAAATCACTCATGACATTTTTCACAGAACTAAAACAAATAATCCGAAAATTTATATGGAACCATAAAAGACCCAGAATTACCCAAGCAATCCTGAGGGGAAAAAAACAAGTGGGAGGGATAACTCTCCCAGACTTCAGACAATATTACAAAGCTACAGAAGTCATGACAGTGTGGTACTGGTACAAAAACAGACATACAAACCAATAGAATAGAATAGAGAACCCAGAAATAAACCCAGACACCTGTGGTCAATTAAACTTCGACAAAGGCGACAAGAATATAAAATAGGAAAAGTCTCTTCAGCAAGTGGTGCTGGGAAAACTGAACTGTTGCATGTAAATCAGTGAAACTAAAACACATCCTCACACCATGAACAAAAGTAAACTCAAAATGGCTTTAAAGACTTAAAGACAAGACACCATAAAACTTCTAGAAGAGAACATAGGCAAAATATTCTCTGACATCAACTGTACAAATGTTTTTATAGGTCAGTCTCCCAAAGCAATAGAGATGAAAACAAAAATAAACCAATGGGGAGTTCCCTTCGTGGCTCAGTGGTTAACGAATCCGACTAAGAACCATGAGGTTGTGGATTCGATCCCTGGCCTTCCTCAGTGGGTTAGGATCCAGCGTTGCTGTGAGCTGTGGTGTAGGTTGCAGACACGGCTCAGATCCCGCGTTGCTGTGGCTGTGGCAAAGGCTGGCAGCTACAGCTCCTTTTAGACCCCTAGCCTGGGAACCTCCATATGCTGTGGGTGTGGCTCTACATAAAGGCAAAAAGACAAAAAAAAAAAAAACAAAAAATAACAATGGGATCTAATCAAATTTAAAGCTTTTGCACAGAAAAGGAAACCATAAAGAAAACAAAAGAATCTATGGAATGGGAGAAAATAATTTCAAACAATATAACTGACAAGGGCTTAATCTTCAAGATATACAAACAACTCATACAACTCAACAACAACAAAAAAAATGAATAACCCAATTAAAAAATGGGAAGATCTGAATAGACATTTCTACAAAGACGACATATGGATGGCCAACAGGCATATGAAAAATGCTCAACATCACTAATTATTGGAAAAATGAAAATCAAAACTACAATTAGGTACCACTTCACACCAGTCAGAATGGCCGTCTTTAGTGAGTCTACAAATAACAAATGCTAGAGAGAGTGTGGAGAAAAAGGAACCCTCCTAAAATGTTGGTGGGAATGTAAATTGGTACAACCACTCTGGAAAACAGTATGAAGGCTCCTCAGAAAACTAAATGTAGAACTACCATGTGATCCAGCAACCCCACTCCTGGGCATATATCTGGACAACACTTTCCTTGAAAAAGATACATGCACCCCTATGTTCACAGAAGTACTATTCACAATAGCCAAGACATGGAAACAACCTAAATGTCCATTGACAGATGAATGGATTAAGAAGATGTGGTATATACACACACAATGGAATACTTTCAGCCATAAAAAAAAACCAAAATAAATCCATTTGCAGCAACATGAATGCGACTAGAGACTCTCATACTAAGTGAAGTTAAGTCAGAAAGAGAAAGACAGATACCGTATCACTTACATCTGGACTCTAATATACAGCACAAGTGAACCTATCTACAGAAATGTAACAAACTCATGGACATGCGGAACAGACTTGTGGTTGCCAAGGGGGAGGGAGAGGGAGTGGGATAGACTGGGAGTTTGGGATTAGCAAATGCAAACTATTGCATTTGGAGGGGATAAGCAGTGAGATCCTGCTGTACAGCACAGGGAACTATATCTAATTACTTGTGATGGACCATGATGGAGGATGTGAGAAAAAGAATGTATGTGTACGTATGACTAGGTCACTTTGCTGTACAGCAGAAATTGGCACAACACTGTAAATCAACTATAATAAAAATGTTTTTTTAAGTACTAAGGAAAAAAACTACTGACACTAGACCTTACTGTAAAACATTTTCAATCACTTCATAATCATTATTCTAAGTTTTTGGCGCATATCTGATATTTGTGTCAAAAATTCTTCTTGAATCAGGACATAATAGATATATGATTTCTATGAGTATTAAAGACTTCTGCTCGTGTTCTAATCAGAAAAACATTCACTAGGAGTTCCCATTGTGGCGCAGTGGAAACGAATCCAACTAGGTTGCAGGTTTGATCCCTGGCATCGCTCAGTGGGTTAACCATCCAGCATTGACGTGAGCTGTGGTGTAGGTTGCAGACACACCTCGGATCTAGCGTTGCTGCGGCTGTGGCGTAGGCCGGTGGCTACAGCTCTGATTGGACCCCTAGCCTGGGAACCTCCATATGCCACAGGTGTGGCCCTAAAAAAAAGGGGGGGGGGAACATTCACTGAATCTATCCTTCTTTGGGTCTTTGGTAAATTACCTGTACAAAGCAGTTGAGATCACTGATTTACTACTAAAGGAAGGACTGAACAGAAGGGGCCAAATGATGCTAAGTTTCATACACCTGCACACACATGAGCCAGTATTTTAAGCTCAATCCATTTGCTTCCTAAATCCTTTTTTGAAAAGTAGATTCTTACATAGTGCATCACTGATTATACCTGTTGTTCAAGATACATGAGATGATTAGAAAGCTCTGCATTTATTTTCATGCTTAAGAGAAAAGTGCAGCAACCTATCACAAGCATTTCTTTATGGATAGTAATGTTTAAAATGATACTAAAGTAGGCACTGAAGTTGGTTTTTTTGTTTTTGTTTTTGTTTTTTTTTTGCTTTTTGCTTTTAAGGGCTGTACCCACAGCATATGGAAGTCCCAGGATAGGGGTCGAATCCAAGCTACAGCTGCCAGCCTACACCACAGTCGCCGCAATGTGAGATCTGAGCCACTTCTGCGACCTACAGCACAGCTCACGGCAACGCCAGATCCTTAACCCACTGAGCATGGCCAGGGATTGAATCTGCATCCTCATGGATCCTGGTCAGGTTCCTTAACAGCTAAGCCACTAAGAGAATTCCCTGTTTTTGTTTTGTTGTTTTGTTTTTGCCTTTTGTCATTTTAGGGCCTCACCAGCGGCATGTGGAGGTTCCCAAGCTAGGGGTCTAATTGGAGGTGTAGCCGCCAGCCTACACCACAGCCACAGCAATGCAGGATTCAAGCCATGTCTGTGAACTACACCACAGCTCATGGCAACACCAGATCATTAACCCACTGAGCAAGGCCAGGGATCGAACCTGCCACCTCATGGTTCCTAGTCAGATTCGTTAACTGCTGTGCCATTACGGGAACTCCGTTTTGTTTTTTTAATGAATGGGTTTAAGGAAGGATATTAGGTAAGTATTAATCTTTTAGTTAATAAGGATCCTCAGATATGGCAGAAATCCTAATTTTTGACAATGAGTGAAGTGTGAGAAGCACCGCTACAGAGGATGATGGGCCTTTTATCCTTTCTACATCAATGATCATTACAATTCTTGCTTATAACATCACAAATGTGCTTCCAGTTTTAGACTGCATCACATTTTCTTCCCCGACCTAGTTCCTGTAACTCTCGACTCTTCATTAAATTAGTGAGTTACGGTTGGGTGATTAGATAGATATATGAAGGGGGTGACTTTTACAGACTACAGCATTTCAAATCTAAATCAGAGTAGCTGATGGACCACTATAAGTTTTTATGCCTCAAAGAAAAGCAACCTGTACACAACACTGCAGCTCACAGAAGGCCGGAATAGAATTGATTTTCTTTTTTAACCAAACAGGGCTTTGAACATGGCATGACACTACAAATAACCACCCACTCTCTTATCATGCTGCTAACTGTTCCACCAGTCACAAGAGCTACCTTCTCTTTGACTGGCATTCTTTGCAAAATCACCTTGCTCTGCAGTTTCCAAGCATTTGGAAAGATGACAAAGGTTTCCGGTTAGTTTTAGCTAGAGTGGCAGATTCAGAAAAAGAAAACCAAAAGGAGAGAAAGCAATATTCATCCACTGATAAATAATTCAGAATCTGCTGTAGGCAGGGTACTATTCCTGACATAGACACCTTCCTTTGTTACAGTAGGTAAATAGTGATTCATTAAAGATAAGAAATTCCAGTGATTTTGAAAATCTGCCACCCAAAGCAAATGACACTGTCACCATCATTTATTCTACCTTTTTACTATGAAAATTTCAGTCATATAGAAAAAGAGTACAGCGACCTGCCTTATACTCACCACCCAGATTCAGCGATGGTTATAATGGTGTAATGGTTTTGCTGTATTTCTTTTTCCTATTTTTTTCCGTCCTGAATCATTTAAAAATAAATTCAAAAAGAGAGCAAGATGGTGGAGTAGGAGGATGAGGAACGCATCCCCCCCCCCGTGAATACATCAAAAGTACATCCCTACATGTGGAGCAATTTTCACTGAAAATTAACTGGAGACTAGCAGAAAGACTCTTGTACAACCAAGGTCTTAAGAAAGATCCATACAGAATTGGGTAGGAAGGGAAGAAGCAGCAATCAGGTCATTACCTATGCCCCAGGGAAGGGACTCAGAAGAGGAGGGGGATTACACGGGCAGAGATCTCCCCTGGAGAGTAAGCAGTTTGAGCCACATATTGGCCACATCAGCTCTTGGGGAGTGTCTGACATGGGAAAGATAAATCCCCTTGGCTGTCTGGAAAGCCAGTAGGACAAACAGAAGGGATGTGGGGACCCTGTACTCTGCCTGTGGGGAGCATGTACATTCTTGCTTACTCCCAAAACGGGGCAGAGAGGGGGCAAATTGAAATTGCGTGGGATTCTCGCAGGTTTCTTGCAAATGCCCTGGCATGCGAGCCAGCCCGAGCTGAGTGCTTGCACCAGCCCTGCCTGCTCTGCAGCACAGATCCACAGCGGAGTGAGGGCTGCACTGGCCAAGGGGAGAGCTCAGCTGTGAGGGACGCAGGTGGTGGTGGGTGGCTTGGACATGGAATGCTTTCTAAGTGGGGAGGAAAAGGCCACTACTGGTGTTCATGAAGGCAGTGCATCAGAAGCCATTAGGGCCCCGACTGTGGTCACAGCCACCACAGCCTGGCTCATACCGAACACCAGCACCAGATCTCTTGCTCCAGCACTGCTCCCCTCTGGGAAAAGGAAGCCAGTGCTGTATAGTGGAGAGCACACACTTAAAGGGAACAGAGCTAATTTAAACCTGGCTCTCAGGGCTTCTGCTCCAGCAATTGGGACTTGCTGGCCACTAGGCATAGGAGAAGCCCTGGCTCACCCCTGGTGCTGGCTCTAGCCCCTTCAACTCCAGCTCACCACCTACCAAGGTGATAGCTAACAGAACACTCTGGAGAAAGGGGTGGAAAATGTATTTGATGAAATTATGGCTGAAAACTTCCCAAACCTTAAGAAGGAAACATATCTAGGTACAGAAAGCACAGCATGTCCCAAACAAGATGAACCCAAACACACCCACACCAAGAAATATCATAGTTACAATAGCAAAAGTTAAAGATAAAGAGACGATTCTAAAGATAGCAAGAGAAAAATAGAGTCATATACGAGGGAACCCCACATAAAACTATAAATGATTTTTTTCTGTAGAAACTTTACAGGCCAGAATGGAGTGGCATTATATATTCAAAGAGCTGAAAGAGAAAATCCTGCAACCTAGGATACTCTGCCTAGTAATACTATCATTTAGAACTGAAGGAGACAAAGAACTTCTCAGACAAATGATAACTAAAAGAGTTCACCAATACTAAACCTACCCTAAAAGAAAAGTTAGAGGTTTTTCTAAGTGGAAAAGAAAAGGCAGTAACAAGACGTAGCTATAGGAAAGGGAAATTCCCACTAGGTAAGGGCAAATATATATTAAAGGATCAACTACTTAAATAAGCTAGTATGAAGACTGAAAAACAAAAAAATGTAAAATCAACTACAATAATCAGTAAAGTGATAAACACAAAGGCTTAAAATATGACGTCAAAAATACAAAATGTGTGGGAGAGGAGTAAATAGAGTAGATCTTTTAGAATGTGCTTAAACTTAAATGACTATCAGTTTAAAACAAGTAGATATAGTTTTAGGGCAACATATATGAACCCCATGGTAACCATATCAAAACCTAAAATAGATGCACAAAAACTAGATAGAAAGTAACACAAATATGCCATTAAAGAAAAATAAACAGGGAATTCCTATCGTGGCTCAGCAGAAATAATCTTTTTTTTAAATTTTATTTATTTATTTTAGGGCTGCACCTGCAGTATATGGAGGTTCCCAGGCTAGGGGTCAAATCAGAGCTACAGCTGCTGGCCTACATCACAGCCACAGCAATACCAGATCCAAGCTCCTTCTGCAACCTACACCACAGCTCACAGCAATGCTGGCTCCTTAACCCACTGAGCAAGGCCAGGGATTGAACCCGCAACCTCATGGTTCCTAGTCAGATTCATTTCCACTGTACCATGATGGGAACTCCAGCAGAAAGAATCTGACTAGTATCCATGAAGATGCGGGTTCAGTCCTTGGCCTCGCTCAGTGAGTTAAGGATCCAGCGTTTCAGTGAGCTGTGGTGTAGGTCGCAGATGAAGCTCAGATCCCACGTGGCTGTGGCGTAAGCCAGCAGCTAGAGCTCTGATTCTACCCCTAGCCTGGGAACCTCCATATGCCCCAGGTGTGGCCAAAGAAAGATAGATCAACAAATCAAATCACAAAGGAAGAAACTAAAAGAACAACAACAGTGAAGAACAACAAAACAACCAGAAAACACGTAATGAAAAGGGTAATCAGTATATACCTATCCATAATCGCTGTGTCAATGGACTAAAAATGATTCAATCAAAAGATATAAGGTGGCTGACTGGATAAAGAACCAAGACCCATTTACATGCTGCTTACAAAGAGACTCACTTCAGAGTTAAAGACACACAGAAACTGAAAATGAAGAGATGGAAAAAGATATTTCATGCAAATGGCAACAGTAAGACCATGGGAGTAGCAATATACACATCAAACAAAATAGACTTAAAACAAAGTGAAACTATAACAAAAGACAAGGTCATTATACAATGATGAAGGAATCAATACAAGAATATAACACCTGTTAAACATATATGCATGTAATACAGGAACACCTACATATATAAAGCAAATATTAACAGACATCAAGGAGGAAACTGACAATAGTATGAAAATATTAGAGGACCTTAACACATCCCACTTCCATCCATGGACAGTCGATCCAACAGAAAATCAATAAGGAAACAGTGGTCTTTATTGAAATATTAGACCACTTGGACTTATTAGATACCTATGAGACATCTTCAGCCCAAAACCAGGAGAATACACATGCTTTTCAAGTGCACATGGAATGTTCTTCAGGATAAATCATGTGCTAGGCCACAAGAACAAGTTTCAACAAAGTTAAGAGTACAGAAATTATATCAAGCACTTTTTAATAGCACAATGCTATGAAACAAAATTATGGGAAAAAAGTGGATAAACACAAAACATGTGGAGACTAAACAACATACTAAAAACACAAACAAAAAAACAAAACAAAAAAACAGGAGTTCCCATTGTGGTGCAGCAGAAATGACTCCAACTAGTAACCATGAGGATGTAGGTTTGATTCCTGGCCTCATTCTGTGGGTCAGGGATCTACCATTGCCATGAGCTATGGTATAGGTCACAGACATGGCTGGGACCCCATGTTGCTGTGGCTGTGGTGTAGGCTGGCAGCTGTAGCTCCAATTGGACCCCTAGCCTGGGAAATTCCACATGCTGTGGATGTGGCCCTAAAAAGCAAAAACAAAGGAAAAAAAACAGAGGTCCTGTTTAAAATCATACTGAAAAGGATAGAATCCTAGGAACAAATAAAGAATGTGAAAGACCTATACTCTGAAAACTATAAAACATTGATAAAGGAAACTGAAGATGATACAAAGTAACAGAAAGCTATCCCACATTCATAGACTGGGGAAATTAATGTAGTTAAAATGTTCATACCCAAAGTAATCTACAGAATTAAAACAATCCCTATCAAAACACCCATGACATTTTCCACAGAACTGGACAAATAATCCTAAAATTTATATAAAACCGCAAAAGACCCTGAACTGCCAAGGCGATCTTGAGAAAAAAGAAGAAACCTGGAAGTATCACGGTCTCTGATTTTAGACCATACAACAAAGCTAGGAAAATCAAAATAGCATGGTACTGGCACAGAAACAGACACATGGACCAGTGGAAGAGAATAGAGAGCCTATAAATAAATCCACACATTTATGGTCAATTAATATACAAAAAGGAGGCAAGAGAGCTCTCTTCAATATGTGGTGCTGGGGAAACTGGCAGCCACATATAAAAAAGAATGATTTTTAGAACATTTTCTCACACCATATACAAAAACAAACTCAAAATGGATTAAAGATCTGACCCAAAACCATAAAACTCCTAAAAAGAAATATAGGCAGAATACTCTGACATAAATGATAACAATAGGATTTTAAATCTGTCTAAGGCAAAAGAAAAGCAAAACAAAACAAATGGGACCCAACTAAATTTAAAAGATTTTGGTTATCAAAGGAAACCATGGGGGGTTGCAGCAAGGAGTAAGAGGTCACACTCACCCCCTCCCACAAACGCATCAAAAATATGCATCTAAATGTAAAACAACTTGGACAAAACAACATCAATTGAATGTTGGCAGAAGAACAAACTTCCAAAAACTGCAAGAAACTCTTGACATAACTGGGTAGAACAGAAAAAAGAGAGGGAGGGAGGGAGAGAGAGAGAGAGACAGGGAGAGGGAGAGAAGGAATCAGGACAGCACCAGCACTACAGGGAGGGAGCTGTGGAGGAGAAAAAGAACCCACACCCTGGGAAGTCACTTAACTGATGGAAAGATCACCCGAGCCAGAGGGACCTCAAAGCCTGAGAAAAGCACAGCAGCTGGACTGAGAACGGCAAAGCGGAGTGAGAGTCTCACACACGGATCATCTGAACACCGGCACAGACAGCACAGCCTGAGACACTCGAGAGGGGGTTGGGAGCTAAGACTTAGACTCTGGAGGTCAGTCCCTGGGAGAGGGCTGGGGTTGGCGGTGTGGAGACAGCCTGGGGTGGCGGGGGGGCTAGGGAGCAGTGCGCCATGGGCAGGAGAATGATGGGCTGGGGAGTGGAACACCAAGACAGAGGGAACCTGGCAGGTCTGGGCCTGCAGGAGAGTCAAGGCTCCATTGTTGGAGAGGAGAAGGGGAGGAGGGGCTGACCGCCATAGGAAGCTCCTTGAACCAGCACAGAGGGTGGGGGCAAATCAAGCGCAAACCTCCAGCAGCCCGAGGCTAGCTGGCAAAGGGTGAGGTGACTCAAATGCATAGAGCTGGTCAGATTAAGCGCAAGCCTCCAGCAGCCAGAGGGGAGCTTGCAAAGGGTGGGGCGACTCAAGAGCAAACCCCTGGCAGCCAGGTAACCTGAAGCTGCTTGCTAGACCTCTACTGCCCCAGCATTTTCTGGATACATACACCCAGGCCACGCGACAAGAAGCCCCTTGCTAGACTGCCATGAATCAGGCGTCTCTGGGCACAGATCACCTGCGATGGGAAGCAGCTTGCTAGACTGCCACGGACCAGGCTTCCTGGGGCACAGACTGCCCACAACACGGAGGCCGCTTGCTTGTCCGCTGGGGTCCAGCATCTCCGGCGCAACCATCCAACTTTTGCTCCTATACCGGAGATTGGGCACGTCTTGTGCAGGCTACCAGTGACCAGGCACCTCTAGCATGGGCTAAGGGCATTGGGGGGCTCAGTGCGACACGGGGCCTACCAAGCACCAGAGACCTGCTATCACTCCCCTGGGAACACACCCTCCCTGCAGCTCCCACTGCCAAAGCCTCAGGGCAGCACCCAGACACTTGTTCGCTGTCCCCTCCCAAGTCCATACAACTAGGTGCAGCTGGTACAGCATCTCCTTTGTGGTCTAAGTGGGACAGGGTGCTTCCCGGTGGCCTGCAGGGGGCGGGAGGAAATCAATGCAGTTATCCCTGACTCCAGAGGAGGGTGTGGCCCACTGCCACAGGGGACAGTCACCTGAACAAAAATCACTTGCAGCCCCAGCCACCTCAGAGGGCACCACAGAGAAGGACATTATGATGGAACTCCACCTGCTCTTGCTCCCCTGGAAGCACACCCGCCACTGCCAAATATTCTGGGCAGTGCCCAGACACTTGTTCGCTGTCCCCTCCCAAGTCCATACAACTAGGTGCAGCTGGTGCAGCATCTTCTTTGTGGTCTAAGTGGGACAGGGTGCTTCCTGGTGGCCTGCAGGGGGCGGGAGCAAACCACCACAGTTATCCCTGACTCCAGAGGAGAGCGTGGCCCACTGCCACAGGGGACACCTGAACAAAAATTACTTGCAGCCCCAACCACCTCAGAGGGCACCATAGAGAAGGACATTATGACGGAATACCACTTGCTGTTGCTCTCACTCCCCTGGGAGCACACCCGCCACTGCCAAAAATTCTGGGCAGTGCCCAGACACTTGTCCCTTCCCGGAAACCTGTAACTAAGAGCACCTTATGCAGCACATCCTGTAGGGGCTAAGCAGGACGACGTACTTCCCGCATGGTCTACAGGAGGCAGAGGCAAACCACCACAGTCATCTCTGGCTCCAGAGATGGAAAACACACGTTACCACTAGGGGTCCATAACCAGGCACCACCTGCAGCCCAAGTCACCTCAAGGGCACTACAGAGGAGGGCACTGGGACTGAACACCACTTGTGGGTGCTCTTGCACTCCCGGGAACATACTGACCCTGCTGCTCCCACTGCTAAGTGCTCTGGGCAGTACCCATATGCCTGATCTCTATCACTTCCCAGGACCCTGCAACTGTACAGCACCTCTATGTGGGCTAAGTGAGACGGGTTGCTTCATGCATGGACTACAGGTAGAGGGGGCAAACCACCACAGTTATCACTGGCTCTACAGACGATCATGGCCCACTACCACTAGGAGTCCCTGAACAGGTACCACCCGTGGTTCCAATCACCTCAGGAGGGCTTTGCAATCGAACACTAGTCGTTGTGACTTTCACTCCCCTGGGAACTCACACATCCAGCTGCTGCTACTGCCAATTTCTCTGGATACCTGTTAGATCTGCCTAGAGCTCATTACCACTTCCCAGGGCCCTGCAACTAGGAGTAACCAGTGCCACCTTCCTGTAGGTCCTTGATGCTGTTGAGAGCCCAGAGACCAGGCACCAACTGCTGGCCCTACCCTTTGCTTCATTCTCCCTGAAAACACACGGAGCACCACTGAGACTACATCCTGCTCACACTGAAGAAAGAGACACCAAATATTCAAACTCCCACACCAAAAATAAATAATAACCCCACCAAAAAAATACAAAGGGGTGATGTTGCCTGGAAGTAGCCATACAAGACTACAGTGTGGCTTCCCCAAACTCATAGAAAAAGAAAACCATAAGCAAGATGAAGAAACTCAAACCATTCCCGGTTAAAAGAATAGGACAAGTATCAACAATGAAATAGACCTCTGCAGTCTAACAGAAATGGAGTTCAGAAGGGAGGTAGTGAAAATACTTGAGGAATTAAGGCTGAATATCAAGGAATTAAGAGAAGACACAAACAGCAATAGCAGATTCCCTTAGAAATGAACTAGAAAATATACGGAGGAGCCAAGAAAAGCTAGAAAACTCATTTGCAGAGATGTAAACTGAGCTAAAGGCAATAAAGAGCAGTTTGAGGGAGTCCCCGTCATGGCTCAGTGGTTAACGAATCCGACTAGGAACCATGAGGTTGCAGGTTCGATCCCTGGCCTTGCTCAATGGGTTAAGTATCTGGCGTTGCCATGAGCTGTGGTGTAGGTTGCTGACGCAGCTTGGATCCCATGTTGCTGTGGCGAAGGTCAGCAGCTACAGCTCCTGTTAGACCCCTAGCCTGGGAACCTCCATATGCCATGGGTGTGGCTCTAGATAAGGCAAAAAGACAAAAAAAAAAAAAAAAAAAAAGAGCAGTTTGAATAATGCAGAGGAACTAATTAGTGACATGGAGGATAGAATAATGGAAATCACCCAATCACAATAGCAGACAGAAAACCAAATGAAAAAACATGAAAGCAATATAAGAGATCTATGGGATAATATAAAGAGGCCCAGTTTATACATAATAGGAATTCCAGAAGCAGCAGAAAAAGAGATTGAAAATATATTTGAAGAAATTATGTCTGAAAATTTTCCAAATCTGAAGGAATCTGATGTCAAGATACAGGAAGCACAGAGGGCCCCAAACAAGATGAAGCCAAACAGACCCACACCAAGGCATATTATATTAAAAATGGCAAGAATTAAAGATAAAGAGAGAATCCTAAAGGCATCAAGAGAACAGCAAAGCATTAATTGTTAGGGATCCCCCATAAGGCTGTCAGCTGATTTCTCTACAGAAATACTACAGGCCAGAAGGGAGTGGAAAGATATATTTAAAGTACTGAAAGAAAAAAATTTGCAACCTAGAATACTCTATCCAGCAAGAATACCACTTAAAATAGAAGGGGAAATAAAGAATTTCTCCAATAAACAAAAGCTAAAAGAGTACAGCAATACTAAAACTTTTCTAAAAGAAATGCTGATAAGGGTTCCTATAAAAAAAAAAGGAAGAAACAGAATGGAGGAAACCACAAATGGAAAGCAATCATTTGAAAAAGCAGCATACAGATCTAAACATGAAGATGCTAAAAAAAAATTAAAAAGACAACAAAATCATACATTATGGAGAGAGAAAATAAGAAAATATAGACTTTTTTTCAATTAAAAAAATTTTTTAATGATGTGTTCGAGCCTATATGGCTATCAGGCTACAGAAAGCAGACATAAGAAAGTGTTAATTAACATACTTTAAAAACAGGGCAACCACAAATCAAAACGGAATATCACATCCACAAATACTGAAAAGAAAAGCACTCAAGCATAAAATAAATGGAAACCATCCAACCAAAAAAAGAAGAGAAACATAGAATCAACTGGAAAACAAGGTCTAAAATGGCAATAAATACATATCTGTCAATAATCACCTTAAATGCCAATGGACTGAAGGCTCTAATCGAAAGACACAGAGTGGTAGACTGGATAAAAAAGCAAAAACCTACCATCTGCTGCCTACAAGAGACTCACCTTAGAGCAAAGGACACAGATAGATTGAAAGTGAGGGGATGGGGAAAGACATCTCATGCCAATGGACAAGAAAGGAAAGCAGGAGTGGCAATACTGATATCAGACTAAACAGACTTTAAGATGAAGGCCATAAAAGAAAGACAAAGAAGGGCACTATTTAAAGGTTAGAGGATCCATTCAAGAAAAGGATATTACAATCATCAATATATATGCCCCTAATATAGGAGCACCCAAGGACCTACAACAAGTACTATCAGACATAAAAGGAGAAATAGATGGCAATACAATAATTGTAGGAAACTTTAACACTCCACTCATATCAATGGACAGATCCTCTAGGCAGAAAATCAGTAAGGCAACAGAGATCCTAAGTGACACAATAGAAAAGTTAGACCTAACTGACGTTTTCAGAACATTACATCCGAAAAAATCAGAATATACATTCTTCTCAAGTGCACATGGAACATTCTCAAGGCTAGATCACATACTGGGTCACAAAGCTAACCTCAACAAATTTAAGAGTACAGAAATTATTTCAAGTATCTTCTCTGACCACAAAGTCATGAAACTAGAAATCAACCACAGGAAAGGAAATGAGAAAAACACTACATGTAGACTAACCAACATGCTACTAAAAAACGCATGGGTCAATGAGGAAATCAAGAAGGAAATTAAAAAATACCTTGAGACAAATGAGAATGAAGACACAACCACTCCAAATCTATGGGACGCCACAAAAGCAGTGTCAGAGGGGAGTTCACAGCAACACAGGCCTTCCCCAAAAAGAAGAAAAATCTCAAATCGACAACTTAACCCATCACCTAAATGAGAAAAAGAACAACAAACAAAACCTAAACTCAGCAGAAGGAAGGAAATCATTAAGATCAGAGAGGAAATCAGTAAAATAGAGATTCAAAAAGCAATAGAAAAATCAATAAATTCAAGAGCTGGTTCTTTGAAAAGGTAAACAGGATTGACAAACCTCTGGCTAGACTCACCAAGAAGAGGAGAGAAAAATCCCAAATAAACAAAATAAGAAATGAAAACGGAGAAATCACAGCAGATATTACAGAAATACAAAAAACCATGAGAGATTATTGTGAACAACTGTATGCCAACAAATTTGATAACAGAAGAAATGGACAACTTTTTAGAGACTTACACCCTCCCAAAACTGAATCAAGAAGAAATAAATCAACTGAACAGACCAATCACTAGAAATGAAATTGAGTATGTCATCGTAACACTTCCTACAAATAAAAGTTCAGGACCAGATGGCTTCACAGGTGAATTCTACCAAACATACAAAGAGGAACTCATATCCATCCTCCTTAAGCTTTTCCAAATGGCTGAAGAAGAAGGAACACTCCCAAAGACATTCTATGATGCCAACGTCACCTTAATTCCAAAACCAGACAAAGACACCACACAAAAAAAGAGAACCATATACATAGGCCAATATCTTTGATGAATGTAGATGCAAAAATTCAACAAAATTTTAGCCAACCGAATCCAACAGCATATCAAAAAGATCATACACCATGACCAGGTGGGATTCATCCCAGGTGCACAAGGATGGTTCAACGTACGCAATCAACGTCATACACCACATTAACAAAAGAAAAGTCAAAAAGCACATGATTATCTCAATAGATGCAGAAAAAGCATTTGACAAAGTCCAACATCCATTCATGATCAAAACTCTTACCAAAACGGGACTACAGGAAACATTCCTTAACATAATAAAGGCCACGGCAAACATAATACTCAGTGGAGAAAAGCTGAAAGCCTTCCCACTAAAGTCTGGAACAAGACAAGCATGCCCACTCTCGCCACTGTTATTTAACGTAGTATTAGAAGTCCTAGCTACAGCAATCAGACAAACAGAATAAAAGGCATCCAAATAGGAAGAGAAGAGGTAAAACTGTCACTGTATGCAGATGACATGATACTATATATAGAAAACCCCAAAGACTCAGCCCCAAAAATAACTTGAATTGATCAACAAATTCAGCGAAGTAGCAGGGTATCAGGTTAACCTTCAGAAATCAATCGCATTTCTGTATCCTAACGATGAAATATTAGAAAAAAAACACCAAAATATTTTACCTTTTAAAACAGCACCCCCAAAAAATCAAATACCTGGGAATAAACATGACCAAGGAGGTGAAAGACTTCTATGCAGAGAACTACAAAACATTAATCAAGGAGATCAAAGAAGACACAAAGAAATGGAAAGATATTCCATGCTCATGGGCTGGAAAAATTAATATTAGAAAAATGGTAATACTACCCAAAGAAATCTACAGATTGAAGGCAATCCCTATCAAATTACCCATGACATTCTTCACAGAACTAGAACAAACAATCCAAAAATTTATATGGAACTACAAAAGACCCAGAATTGCCAAAGCAATCCTGAGGAACAAAAACCAAGCAGGCGGCATAACTCTCCCAGACTTCAGGCAATATTACAGGGCCACAGTAATCAAGACAGTGTGGTACTGGTACCAAGACAGACATGTGGACCAATGGAACAGAATAGAGACCCAGAAATAAACCCAGACACCTATGGCCAATTGATCTTT
>PVHT020000180.1:2648457-2663060 GCA_004024745.2 Catagonus wagneri
TATGAGGTACCACCTTACACCGGCCAGAATGGCCATCATCAAAAAGTCTACAAACAATAAGTGCTGGAGAGGGTGTGGAGAAAAAGGAACCCTATTACACTGTTGGTGGGAATGCAAATTGGTGCAACCACTGTGGAAAACAGTATGGAGATTCCTCAGAAAACTCAAAATAGAATTACCATTTGATCCAGCAATCCCAGTCCTGGGCATCTATCCAGAGGAAACCATGACTCGAAAAGACACATGTACTCCAGTGTTCATTGCAGCACTCTATGCCATAGCCAGGTCTTGGAAACAACCTAAATGCCCATCGACAGAGGAGTGGATAGGGAAGATATGGTACATACACACAATGGAATGTTACTCAGCCATTAAAAGGAACAAAATAACATTTATAGCAACATGGATGGACCTAGAAATTATTGGGAAGTGAAACCAGTCAGACAATAGACAGCAACACCCAATGCTACCACTTACATGTGGAAACTAAAAAGACACAATGAACTTCTTTGCAAAACACACAATGACTCACAGACTTTGGAAAACCTTTGGTTTTTCAAATGAGACAATCTGGGGGGTGGGGGGATGCACTGAGGGTTTGGGACGCAAATGCTATCAAATTGACTTGATTTTTGTACACCTATAATTGTAATAAAATACATTAAGCAAAAAAAAATTTTTTTAAGGGTTTCTCAGGAGACTATGGGACCAGAATGACTCCAGGAAAGCTCCTCATTTTGTGCGAACTTGAATGGCCCGCATTTAATGTGGGCTGGCCTTCTGAGGGCACTCTTGATTTATCAAAGGTTCTAGCAGCGTACCAAGGAGTCACTGGGACACCAGGACAACCTGATCAATTCCACTATATTGACTCTTCGCTCCAGGTTGCTCGGATCTTGCCCTCTTGGGTCCGGTTCTACACTAATAGGAAGGGCCAGAGTAGGATTTTTGTAATCCAAACATTTAGAGAAAAGAAAAGTGAGGCCACTAAGCCGATCCTCCAAGGAAACCCAGAGGATGAGCCCCTGATGCACCCGCCATATGTATCAAAAGCTCTTCCACCCTCAGCTCAGCCTCCATCCCATCATTTTCCAGACAGTCCACCTCCATCTGCGTCCCCAGCACTTCAAATCTTACAGACTCCAAGCCCAGAGCCGGTAGGCAGATGGCTCTGCTCTGCCCTGCAATCCACCCAGCCAGCTGCAGCTCTCCAAATGCCCTTGCGAGAAATTCAGGGCCCCCAACAAGTGAAAGAAGATGGTTCTGCACGACCAGGTCGGCCCATTCTCTGCTACCAACCATTCAGCACAGCTGACCTCTTAAATTGCAGACTCCACACCCCAGCATATTCCGAGAAGCTGCAGGCCATGACTGATCTCTTGGAATCGATCTTGTAAACCCATCAGCCAACCTGGGATGATATCCGTCACCTCCTGCTAACACTCTTCAACACTGAGGACAGAGGGTGTATTTCGGCTGAGGCCCGGAAGTGGCTCCAAAGGCAGGTCCCTGCTGGCACTGTTGATGTAGAAGGATGGGCACACAGTGCAGCCTCTGAGGCGAGGCCGGAGTGGGATTTCAACACACCAGAAGGCCGGGCGCACGGTGCTATTACCGTGATGCCATGCTACGAGGACTCAGAGCCCGGGCAAAGAAGCCAACCAATATGTCCTAAAACTACCACAGTGATCCAAAAGGCGGACGAGCCACCAGGGGACTTCTATAAGAGCCTGTGTGAGGCTTTCTGAACCTACACTCCCTTTGACCCAGAAGCCTCCGAAAATCTGTAGATGGTTAATGCTGCCTTTGGGGCCCAGTTGTACACAGATACTCGCCAAAAGCTCCAGAAGCTAGAAGGGTTTGCTGGAATGAACACCACCCATCTACTAGAGGTGGCCAGCAAAGTTTTGTGAATTGACACCAGGAGGCCCATCGAGAGGCTGATAAACGAATGAAACCAAAGGCATCGCTGCTAAGCAGCAGCACTCACGAGACCAGACCCAAGCAGGCAGCCTGCACCACCACGCAGAGGAGGGATGGGAAGGAGACCGCCAGTACGGCAAGATCCACGCGACCACTGCAAGGAGACTGGCACTGGAAGAACGAGTGCCCACAGCGATCAGAGACAAGAGACCATCCGGGGAAAAGAACCCCCTCTGACAAGAAGAAATACAGGCCTGAACCAGTTACCCATGATCTCATTAGTCTAGCCAGAGCAGACTCCGACTAGGGAAGACCGAGCCCCCTGCTCCTGGGCCCCCCCGGGAGCCCACGGTCGAGGAGATAGTGGGGGGCCAACCGGTAACACTCATGGCGGACACGGGTGCACAGCATTCAGTGGTGACCACACCTGTGGTCCCCGTCTCGGGATGAAAAGTGACTATTCCGGGGGCCACGGGAACACACACAGACCGTCCATTCTGTGGCCTCGGACCTGTCAACTTGGAGGCCACCTGGTGACTCATCGGTTCCTGGGTTTGCCAGAATGTCCCATTCCCTTATTGAGAAGAGATCTCCTGACTAAACTAGGAGCCCAAAGAACATTCACTCTCAAGGGCCCAACTAGCCTAAACTTAAAGGAGGAGAGAACCTTGCTAATGGCAGTCACAGTACCCAGAGAGGATGAATGGTGACTCTATTGCAGAAAAGGGCTACATGAACTCGGAAAGCCTACTAGAAGAATTCCCTAAGGTGTGGGCGGAAAAAGGGGCCCCCGGCATGGCTAAGAACCATACACCTACCATAGTGGACTTAAAACCGGGGAGCACCCCAGTCAGACAACGGCAACACCCCGTCCCCAGGGAAGCACGCCTGGGGATTCGGGAGTCACATCCAATGACTCTGGGATGCTGGAATATTGATAGAGTGTCGGTCATCATGGAACACACCGCTACTGCCAGTCAGGAAGTCCGAAGGAAAAGATTATCGGCCTGTCCAGGATCCGCGGGCAGTCAACAACGCAGTCATCACGATACACCCTATGGTGCCAAATCCCTACCCTCGCCTGAGTCTCCTGCCCGCGCAGGCCGGCTGCTTCACCTGCCTTGACCTTAAGGATGCTTTCTTCTGCCCTCGGCTTGCGCCAGTCAGCCAGCCATTGTTTGCTTTCGAGGGGGAGGATCCACTCACGGGGAGAGAGACACAATTAACATGGACCAGATTACCACAGGGGTTCAAAAACTCACCTACTCTGTTTGCGGAAGCACTGGCCACCGATCTGGCTGCCTTCCCCGGAGAAACTCTGAACTGTACCTTGCTCCAATTTGTGGACGACTTGTTTGGAGCCAGCCCCAACCGAGAAGACTGCTGGGCAGGCACAACGGCCTTCCTGGCTCTGCTCTCTGAGACGGGCTATGATGTGTCCCGGACGAAGGCCCAGATATGCAAGAAGGTAAAGTACCTGGGATTTCTCATCTCGAAGGGACGCAGGGCCCTTGGGCCCGAGAGGAAACAAACAATTTGTTCAACATCTCAGCTCCACACAAAGAAAGAGATTTGAGAATTCCTGGGAGCTGCAGGGTTTTGCCCAATCTGGACACCAGGATTTTCAGATATAGCAAAGCCCCTGTACAAACAAGGCCACTGAAGTGTCATGGAAAGGAGCCCTTAAACTGGGGGCCAGAACAGGAGGGAGCCTTCAGGGAAATGAAGAGACTGCTGATTAGTGCCCCAGTGCTATGATTACCAGCTGTGCCACGGGACTTCAACCTCTTGGTTCATGAAAAAGTCCACACAGCGCTGGGTGTCCTCACACAGACTGTTGGACCATGGCAGCGGCCAGTGGCCTACCCGTCCAAGTGTCCAGATGCAGTGGCGGCGGGATGGCCACCGTGCCTCCGAGCTATGACAGCCACAGTAGTTCTAATCAGAGAAGCGGACAAGCTCACCCTGGGACAAAAGATCAGTGTAAAAGTTCCTCCACAGTTACAGCCCCGATGAGCAGCCAAGGTCCTAAGTGGCTGACCCACGATCAGGGGCTGCTCTGTGAAAACCCTCGAGTACATCTGGAGACTGTGCGGACACTGAATGCAGCCGCTTTCGGGCCTACTGAGGAGAGCCCGCCCGGCCACGACTGCGAAGAGGCCATAGATGGAGTCTATTAGAGTTGGCCAGACCTAACGGACATTCCCTCCTCAGACCCAGAACTCGAGCTGTATACGGATGGAAGCAGCTTCATCCAGGAAGGACAACGTAGAGCAGGCTACGCTGTAAGCACGACGCAAGAGGTAACAAAGGCTGAAGCTCTCCCACAGGGCCAGTCGGCACAGCGGGCTGCACTGTGGGCATTAGTGCAGCCACTGAGGTGTGCTGACGGGACAGTCAACGTTTACACAGACTCCAAGTGCGCATCTGCCACATTACGCGTTCATGGGACCATCTATAAGGAAAGAGGACGGCTCACAGCAGGAGGGAAAGAAATAAAGAACAAAGAAGAAATTCTCCCGCTTTTAGAGGCAGTGTGCAAGCCCTCCAGGGTGGCAGGTATCCACTGCAAAGGCCATCAAAAGGGAAATGACCCGTCAGTAAGGGAAATCCACTGGCTGATCAGGCAGCTAAGGGGGCTGCTGGCCAGGCGATCCCTGAAGCTGCAACTACCCCCAGGATCCTGTTGGCGCCAGAACTGTTCCCTCTCCCAATTATACTAAAGAAGAGGATAATCAATGGGCCCGATTGGAAGGGGAAAAGAAGGAGAGGGAGGGCTGGTGGGGGCTGCCGGATCAGAGACTTTTCGTCCCCTGTACAACAGCAGCTCGGTTAGTAACCCAATACCAGGAAATGACTCACCTGGGAAAGACTGCCTTAGAAAGCCTGCTATACTGTTATTACTTTAGAGCCCAGCTCCCGACCCTGTGTGCCCAGACCAGCCTCTGGTGTGGGGCCTGTGCCCAGAAAAATGCCAGAGACCCAGGCCCAGTCCTGGGGTACAAACAATAGGGACAATGCCCTTTGAGGACCTGGAAGGTGACTTCACTGAAGTCAGACCCTGCCGGGGCTACCGATATCTGCTAGTGCTTGTATGCACATATTCAGGGTGCATAGAAGCCTTCCCCACACGGACAGAATGTGCCCAGAAAGTGGTTAAGGCTTTGCTGAGGGAAATAATCCCCAGATATGGACCGCCCCCACGATTGGATCTGATAAGAGGCCTGCTTTTGTGTCAGAAGTAACCCAAATCTTGACTAAGACTTTGGGAATTAAATAGAAACTCCACACCGCTTATAGGCCACAAAGTTTAGGGAAAGCTGAGCGCATGAGCCGGACCCTTAAAAGTACTCTAGCCAAGCTGTGCCAACATAGAAGAAAATGTCCTGAAAAATGTAGAAAGGAGACACCTCAGCCATGATGACTAAGCAAGTCCAGCCAACTACCCCTCCCCCACGTATCTGCTGTATACCTGCTTCAGCATCTGTTACCTGGCCTGTCCTCACTCTGGTCCGCCAAGCATGGACCCGGAAGAGCTAGCCCTGAAAGCCTTGTGAAACCGTTCTTCGGGGCTCAGACTCTGGAGAGCGACCTCCTCGGAGCCCGCCGGCGTAATAAGCCTTTGTTCTCCAACTCCCCGAGTGCTCGCTTGGTTTCTCGCCGGGCAAAAAAGCTGCCGCTGGAGCTGACACCCTGCGGCCACAGGGATGCTGGGCAGCTGCCGTAACATATCTCGAGGCCCCAGCGAGATTCCAAGCGTTCTGGCCCCTTGAGCCACCGGAGTGGCGGTGAGGCTGCACGGGGGGTCAGGGAGCCACGGGCCTGTTAAGATCCAAACTCAGAGGGAGACTCAGACCCCCTTAAATTTAGCCATAGTGGAGCCATTTTGATTCTAAGGGAAGTCATCTTAACTCAGGCCCCGGACCCTGACCCCTAACAAAAAAATATTGTTCTGCATAACTAACAGGGTAATCCTGTTTTGCAGGCACGACCTTGCCCAGTTCTGCAAGGCTGACCCCCCTCCCCTTGTCCTTATCTTGTTTTTGCTGTGCTAACTGCGAATTTATGGCTTCTGTAACTGCTTGCTTGTGCAAAACACCATCTGCGTATGGTTTTAGCCTTTGTAAGTCTAGCCCCACTCTGACTCACCGCTACACTCCTATCCCACGCCTGGGTGGGATGCAGTCGCCGATCGGCTAATAAAACTCCTAGCTGTCTGAGTGTTTGTGGATTTTCTCCACTCGGTGGGACACAAAATTTGGAGGCCCCAGCGAGACCACCCCAACCTCAGGCCTCGACCGTGGGGAGACCCACCATGGAAAGGGGCGACCCTCTTCAGAAGGCGGCTGCTGAGAGGCGTTCCTCAGCTCCGGGGAGGCTAAGCGCACTTTCACTTTGGGTTCCTCCCTGCGACCAACGTTCACAGGAGTTTCTGGAAAATCCTCCGGAGGTAAGTCGGGTGCCGGCCTGGGTTGGACCTGGTGGAAGGCTGGATGCAGCACTACTTACCCAGTCCCGGGTTGGGGCGAGATGTCGCTCACACCCCCTGAGTCGACCAAATAAGGTTATTTGGATAGACACCGGTTCTGGTTGTCTGCGGTCACCTGTCTGATCTGTTGTACTGTGTTTTATTTCTGTGTTTTATGTTGTGTCATTTTTCTGTCTTGTCACTCTGGTCAATTGACTGACGTACACCCCAAAGTGTGATTTTTGGTTCTTTATTCTGATTGTCTTTGTTACAAGCTTACTGAGTATAGGGTTAGCAACCACCGCCCCGCCTGACTGGAATCAAGGACAAAGACTCCTCTTGGCAGTCTGTTTTATTGGCGTAATACGAGTACTGACGACCATAAAGTGTTTCCTGCCCTAATTCTGATTATTTTGCTACAGGACGGTGACGATGGGCCAATCTGCCTCCTCCACCAACGGCCCGCTTGACTGCATGAACAACAATTTTTCTTCTTTTCAGGATCAGACCAAGACTTATGGCTACACCACAAATCCTTATGAACTCAGGACTTTGTGCGAACTAGAGTGGCCGACTTTTGATATGGGATGGCCTCACAGGGCACCTTTCACCTGCCTACGGCTTATTGGGCTCAGCGGGTAGTATTTGCAAGTCCAGGACATCCTGACTAGATCACCTACATTATGGACTGGATTGATTTGGTTCCTGACAATCCAACCTGGCTAAAAAAATGTTTAAAATCCCGTTGCTGATCTACACCCGCTTCGGTCCTGGCGGCAATGTTCCAACCAAGCCCGCGGCAGCCAAGACTCCCCCTCCCCAGGCCGTCCTCCCAGAACCTGCTGAAGACGACACGCCGATGCGACCCCCACCCTATTTGGCCCCACTGACACCCCCACAGCCAGATTCCCTTTGCCCTCCCCATACCCGTAGTGGATCCACTTATTGAGCTGCTGATTCAACCGGATCCCCCGACTCAGCTCCCTTGCTCCCTTTGTGACAGATGGGACCGGGGAACCCGGATCAGGGCCCTTTTCTCATTTATGTCCCTTTCACAACTAGTGACCTTTATAATTGGAAACATCAAACTCCGTCTTTCTCAGAAAAATCCCAGGTGTTTAATTTCACTTCTGGAGACTGTTTTCTTTACCCACCAGCCGACATGGGATGACCGTCAGCAGCGTATACAGACCCTCTTCACTGCGGAGGAGTGAGAGCGGATTCGGAGGAACGCCCTGAAGTCTGTTCTTGGGCCAGACGGGACCCCTACTCATGACCCTCGGCACCAAGAGCGAATTATTCCCCTCTCCCGACCCAACGGGGACCACCACTCTGATGACGGCAGGAGGGCACTTGCCAATTATCGCCAGACTCTGTTGCTTGGGGCGCGGGCAGCCGCCAGAAAGCCCACTAATTTAAGGTGAGTGAGAGGGTCCAGACCCAGGAAGTGTCCCCGGCGGCTTTCTTAGAGCACTTTCTAGAGGCTCACCGGACCTACACGCCCATAGACCCGGAGGCCCCTGAAAACAGGCACGCTCTTACCATAGCCTTTGTAACTCAGTCGGCCCCAGCTATCAGAAACAAAGTTACAAAAGATAGAGGGATTTGAAGGGAAGGGATTATCTGAGCTGGCTGAGGTTGCGCAAAAGGTGTTCAATAACCGTGACAGCCCTGAGGACCGCCAATAGAAGAAATTAGCTAAAGTCTTGGTAGCCACCCTCGAGGCTGAGGGAAACCCAAGGTTTTTCAAAGGAGGGCCAAAAACCAATACTCAGGGACGACAAAAGCCTATCGCAAGAGACCAATGTGCCTATTGTAAAAAAAAAAAAAAAAAAAAGAGGGTTCCTGGAAAAATGATTGTCCAGAAAAAAATACAAGACCCTCCCATACTAAACTTGGGAGATGCTGAGTGACGGGGCCAGGGCTCTCTGCCACCCCCTCCCCCTCCCCCGTGGTCACCCTCACAGTGGGGGGCAAAGAGGTGGAATTCCCAGTGGATACAGGAGCCACCTACTCAGTTCTCACGAAAGCGAAAGGCCCCTTATCCAGGCAAAAGTTATGTATCCAAGGGGCCACAGGAAGAACTGATTCCTATTCAGGGACTAATGCCTGGATAACTGATCTAGGACGAGGCACCATTTCCCACCCATTTCTTGTGGTGCCAAACTGCCCTTATCCTTTGTTAGGTCGAGACTTGTTGAGAAAACTAAAAGCACAGATTTTCTTGCAGAAGGATGGCACCCAATTGACTTTGGGGAATGTCCCCCCCCCTATAAAACTAATGGTGACTTGTTCAATAGGGGAAGAATATGTGCTACTTCCCGAGGGGAAAACGTCTCAGTCCCCTTTGCTATCTTACTATACCAACAAAATTCCCGGAGTCTGGGCAGAAACAAATCCTCCAGGTCTGGCTGCAAACCGCCCACCAATCGTAGTACAACTAATCAGTCAGGCCCTGCCTGCCCGGATAAGGCAGTACCCAACAACTTACGAAGCAAAAAAAGGAATCACAGTACATATTAAAAGACTGAGAGAAAATGGGATTTTGGTCCCTTGCCAATCATCATGGAACACCCCCCTTCTCCCTGTCAAAAAGCCGGGGACAAATGATGACAGGCCTGTCCAGGACCTACGGGCAGTAAATAAATGGGACTGACACTATTCATCCAGCTGTGCCTAACCCGTACACTCTCCTTAGTCCCCTCCTGCCAGAGCAGCAGGTTTATTCGGTCCTGGATTTAAAAGATGCCTTCTTCAGCCTCCCTTTGGCAAGGGGAAGCCAACCCATTTTTACCTTTCAATGGACAGACCCTGAAGGAGGCTTCTCAGGCCAACTGACGTGGACCAGGTTGCCTCAAGGATTTAAAAACTCCCCTACCCTGTTTGATGAGGCCCTCAGCCAGGACCTACTGGCTTTTAGACAAGTTCACCCCAAAGTTACTCTCCTACAATATGTGGATGACTTGCTTCTGGCTGCATCCATGGCAGAAGAATGTAAAATGGCTACAGAAGATTTATTGGTAGAACTGTGCAACCTCGGATACTGGGTATCAGCCAAAAAGGCCCAGATTTGTACAACAGAGGCCAGTTATCTAGGATATGAACTGAAAGAGGGAACAGAATGCTCTCAAGTTTTGAGACGGCGGCAAGATGGCAGAGGAGTAAGAGGTCGCGCTCACCCTCTCCCACAAATACATTAAAAAACACATCTAAATATAAAGCAACTTGGACATAACATCATCTGAATGCGGATTAATTTAAACCTCCAAAAACTGCAAGAAACTGTTGAAATAATTGGGTCAAACAACAGGAAAAAAAAAGAGAAAAGGAATCAGGATGGCATCCAGCACCCCAGGGAAGGACCTGTGAAAAAGAAAAGGAACCCACACCCTGGGAAGCCACCTAACTGACGATCAGCAGAGCTAGAGGGACCTCAAACACTGAGCAAAACGCAGCAGCTGGATTGAGAATGGAAAAGCGGAGTTAGAGACTCACACAGACGACCTGAATACCGGCATAGACACCACAGCCTGAGGTGCAGGGTGGTGCCTGGGAGCTGAGACATAGGCTCCTGAAGTTAGTCCCTGGGAGAGGGCTGAGGTCAGTGGCGTCTGCGAGATAGGCTAGGGAACAGCGCACGGGAGGGAGGGCAATACTCTATGGACTGTGGAGTGTAAAGCCAGGACAGAGGGAACCGGGGAAGCCTGGTCCCGCAGGAGAGGCAAGCCTCCATTGTCAGGGAGAAGGGGAGGAGGGGCTGATCGCCATAGGAAGCACCTTGAACTAGCACAGGGGCGGGGTGGCAGAGCTCGTGCCACAGAGACAGCAGTGGCAGTGGGGCGGAGCCAGTGGAGGCAGCAGCAGCGGCGGTGGGGGTGGAGTCTGTGCCTTGAAGCCTGTGGAGTCAGCATTGATGGTCACGCGGAGCACTGGGCCAGGTCATGGAGCCAGGAGCCTGCGCCAACCAGCATCAGCGGGGCAGGAAACAGTGCAGGGCCCTGTGCCAGTCAATGGAGCTAGGAGCCTGCGCCAGCCCACAGAGTTAGTATCTCTGGTGCACGGAGCCCTACACGACCACATGGAGCTAGCATTGGCAGAGGGGCAGAGCCAGCACCAGCCACTCAGAGACAGCCTCGGCAGGGGGGCGGAGCACTCCATCAGCCACCAGAGCCGGGAACCCGCACCAACCCACGAGCAAGCATCAGC
This sequence comes from Catagonus wagneri, assembly GCA_004024745.2. NCBI lineage: Eukaryota > Metazoa > Chordata > Mammalia > Artiodactyla > Tayassuidae > Catagonus > Catagonus wagneri. The sequence continues at coordinate 2,659,055 of PVHT020000180.1, forward strand.
GGAGGGGCGGAGCCAATGCCAGCCTGCTGAACCGGCCTCTCACAGGTACCCTCTGTGGTTCCAATCACCTCAAAGAGGACTTTGCCATCAAATACTAGCTTTTGTGGCTCTCACCACCCTGGGAAATCATACTTCCTGCCGCTGCTACTGCCAAATGCTCTGGACACCTGGTAGATCTGCCTAGAGCTCATGACCACTTCCCAGGGCCAGGCAACTAGGAGTAGACAGCGCCACCTTCCTGCAATTGAGAGCCCAGAGACTAGGCACCAACTATTGACCTTAGCCATTTCTTCCTTCTCCCAGAGAACACTGAGAGCACCACTGAGATAACAGCCTGCTCACTCCAAAGAAAAAGACACCAAATATTCAAACTCCCACACCAAAAATAAATAGTAACCCCACCAAAAAAATACAAAGGGGTGCTCCTGCCTAGAAGTAGCCCCACAAGACTAGTGTGGCTTCCCCAAACACAGAAAAAGAAAGCCACAAGCAAGATGAAGAAGCTCAAAAACCATTCCCAATTAAAAGAACAGACATCTAAAGCAGCTAACAATGAAACAGACCTCTGCAGTCTGACAGAAATGGAATTCACAAGGGAGGTAATGAAAATACTTGAAGAATTAAGGCTGAATATCCAGGATTTAAGAGAAGATGCAAACAGCAATGCAGAGTCCCTTAGAAAGGAACTAGAAAACATAAGGAGGAGCCAAGAAAAGCTATAAAACTCATTTGCAGAGGTGCAAACTGAACTAAAGGCAATAAAGAGCAGTTTGAATAATGCAGAAGAAAGAATTAGTGATGTAGAAGATAGAATAATGGAAATCATGCAATCAGGACAGCAGACAGAAAATCAAACGAAAAAACATGAAAGAGATCTATGGGATAATATAAAGCAGCCCAATTTACACATAATAGGAAATCCAGAAGGAGTAGAAAAAGAAAAGGGCATTGAAAAAATTATTGAAGAAACTATGTCTGAAAACTTTCCAAATCTGAAGGCGTCTGACATCAAGATACAGGATGCACAGAGAGCCCCAAACAAGCTGAACCCAAACAGACCCACACCAAGGCATGTTATATTAAAAATGGCAAGAATGAAAGATAAAGAGAGGATCCTAAGGCAGCAAGAGAAAAGCAAAGAGTTAATTATAAGGGATCCCCCATAAGGCTGTCAGCCGATTTCTCTACAGAAACATCACAGGCTAGAAGGGAATGGCAAGATATATTTAAAGTGCTGAAAGGAAAAGGTCTGCAACCTAGAATACTCTACCCAGCAAGAATATCATTTAAAATAGAAAGGGACATAAACAATTTCCCCAACAAACAAAAGCTAAAAGAGTACAGCAATACTAAACCCTTTCTAAAAGAAATGCTGAAAAGTTTCCTATAAAAAAAGAAAGAAAACTAAAAAGTAAGAATTAGAATGGAGGAAACCACAATTAGAAAGCAATCATTCAAGTAAGCCAGCATACAGATCTAAACATGAAGATGCTAAAATAAATAAACTAGTTAAATTACAAAAAAAAAAAGAGACAACAACCCCATACATTGTGGGGAGGGAAAGTAGGAAAACGGAGACTACTTCTTTTTTTTTGTTTTTTTAATTAAAAAAAAACTTTTTTGCTCTATTCTTTTTTAATTTTTTCTTAATGATGTGTTTAAGCCTATATGGTTATCAGGCCACAGCAAGCAGATATCAGAAGGTGTTAACATACTTAAAAAACAGGGCAACCATAAACCAAAATGGGACAGCTAATCCACAAATACGGAAAAGAAAAGAACTTAAGTATAAAATAATTGGAAGCCATCCATCCATCCAAAAAAAAAAAGAGAGAGAAACATAGAATCAACTGGAAACAAGATCTAAAATGGCAATAAATACATATCTATCAATAATCACCTTAAATGTCAATGGTCTGAATGCTCCAATCAAAAGACACAGAGTGGCAGAATGGATAAATAAGCAAAAACCTACAATCTGCCTACAAGAGATTCACCTTAGAGCAAAGGACACAGATAGATTGAAAGTGAGGGGATGGGGAAAGACATTTCATGTCAACGGAGAAGAAAGGAAAGCAGGAGTGGCAATACTCATATCACACTAAACAGACTTTAAGGTGAAAGCCATAAACAAAGACAAAGAATGACATTACTTAATGGTGAAAGGATCCATTCAAGAAAAGGATATTACAATCATCAATATATAGGCCCCTCATAGAGGAGCACCCAAGGACCTACAACAACAACAAGTACTATCAGACATAAAAGGAGAAATAGATGGCAATACAATAATTGTAGGAGACTTTAACACTCCACTCATATCAATGGACAGATCCTCTAGGCAGAAAATCAGAAAGGTCACAGAGATCCTAAATGACACAATAGAAAAATTAGACCTAACTGACATTTTCAGGACATTACATCCAAAAAAATCAGAATATACATTCTTCTCAAGTGCACATGGAACATTCTCAAGGATAGATCACATACTGGGGCCAGAGCTAACCTCAACAAATTTAAGATATAGAAATTATTTCAAGTATCTTCTCTGACTACAAAGGCATGAAACTAGAAATCAACCACAGGAAAGGAAATGAGAAAAAACATACTACATGGAGACTAAACAACATGCTACTAAAAAACGAATGGGTCAATGAGGAAATCAAGAAAGAAATAAAAAAATACCTTGAGACAAATGAGAATGAAGACACAACAACCCCGAATCTATGGGATGTCGCAAAAGCAGTGCTCAGAGGGAAATTCATAGCAATACATGCCTTCCTCAAAAAACAAGAAAAATCTCAAATTGACAACCTAACCCATCACCTAAATGAATGAGAAAAAGGAGAACAAAAACACCCTAAAGTCAGAAGGAACGAAATCATTAAGATCAGAGAGGAAATCAGTAAAATAGAGATTCAAAAAGCAATAGCAAAATCAATAAATCCAAGAGCTGGTTCTTTGAAAAGGTAAACAGGATTGACAAACCTCTGGCTAGACTCACCAAGAAGGGGAGAGAAAAATCCCAAATAAACAAAATAAGAAATGAAAACGGAGAAATCACAGCAGATATTACAGAAATACAAAAAACCATGAGAGATTACTATGAACAATTGTATGCCAACAAATTTGATAACCTAGAAGAAATGGACAACTTTTTAGAGACTTACACCCTCACAAAACTGAATCAAGAAGAAATAGGTCAACTGAACAGACCAATCACTAGAAATGAAATTGAGTATGTCATCAAAACACTCACTACAAATAAAAGTCCAGGACCAGATGGCTTCACAGGTGAATTCTACCAAACGTACAAAGAGGAACTCATATCCATCCTCCTTAAGCTTTTCCAAATGGCTGAAGAAGAAGGAACACTCCCAAAGACATTCTATGATGCCAACATCACCTTAATTCCAAAACCAGACAAAGACACCACACAAAAAAAGAGAACCATAGGCCAATATCTTTGATGAATATAGATGCAAAAATTCTCAACAAAATTTTAGCCAACCGAATCCAACAGCATATCAAAAAGATCATACACCATGATCAGGTGGGATTCATCCTAGGTGCACAAGAATGGTTCAATGTATGCAAATCAATCAATGTCATAAACCACATAAACAAAAGAAAAGTCAAAAACCTCATGATTATCTCAATAGATGCAGAAAAAGCATTTGACAAAGTCCAACATCCATTCATGATCAAAACTCTTACCAAAGTGGGAATACAGGGAACATTCCTAAACATAATAAAAGCCATATATGAAAAAACCACGGCAAACATAATACTCAGTGGAGAAAAGCTGAAAGCCTTCCCACCAAAGTCTGGAACAAGACAAGCATGCCCACTCTCGCCACTGTTATTCAACATACTATTAGAAGTCCTAGCTACAGCAATCAGACAAACAGAAGAAATAAAAGGCATCCAAATAGGAAGAGAAGAGGTAAAACTGTCACTGTATGCAGATGACATGATACTATATATAGAAAACCCCAAAGACTCA